>JARHVA010006316.1:877500-945264 GCA_037957365.1 Torreya grandis
TCCTAATTCAAGAAGAGTAAATTATGACTAATTTTGATTCTAAAGAAAATACCACTCAGACACTTATCACACTTAACCCTATGTTTGAGAATAATAAAAATCATAAACCTAACCCTAATTTTTCTAAAGATAAAAATTGGAATAAGAAATATGATAATAAGAACCATAAACCTAAGTTTAATGAGAATTTCAATATGTGTGGTAAATTTATTCATAGAAGAGAAACATGTTATATAAAAAATGATATAATTAACGAATAATATTTTAAAAATAATAAAGAGAAACAATCTAATAAAAACAAGCAAAAGAATCAAAATCTTACTAAAGACAACAATTAGGATCACAATGTTATTGTTTATATGCTAATTTATTTGCTTTAAATGAAAATGAATAGATTTTAGATAGCAGTACATCATACTATATGACTTGCTTATCTATTATTTTATGTTATTCTAAATATATCTTTGAAAATATTTACTTAGGAGATAATTCATTGAAAAAAATTAAGCAAGGAAAGATAAAATTTTCAAATGTTGTTATTAATGATGTTTTCGATGTACCAAAACTTAAAAATAACTTGTTATCTTATTCACAACTTACTAATGATAATTTTATTGTAACATTACCTAAGAATAATTGTTCCATTAGAAATCAATTTGGGTCTCTGATTGTTTAAGGGGTTCAATAGAATGGTTTATACATTTTCTCTCCTTCTGCATGCTTTCTTTCATTGCATAGTAAAAATGAACCTTACTTATGATATGAAATATTAGGTCATGTTACTTTTAGATGTTTACATGATATGTCCGATCAGAATCTTATTATTGATCTTAATTCTATACCTTCTTATCATGAAACTTGTGAGGGTTGCTTACATGGTAAGCAACATACTAACCCCTTTCATAAGAATCATGATGTGAATTCCTCACATCCTTTAAAATTAATTCATATTGATGTTTTAGGACCCCCTTGGAATTATATTTATATATGGTTATTTGTATACTTTCACTTTTATTGATGATTACTGTATAATTCTTTGGTCATATTTCATTAAAAAAAAATCTGATGTACTGTCTAAATTGAAAGAATTTAAAATCTTTTGTTGAAAATGCATCTGATTTTTATATTAAGAGATTAAGAATAGATAATGGTTGTGAATATATTAGTAAAAAGTGTGATTGTTTTTATAATATTTTTAGTATTCAAATGGAATTAGCAAATCCATATTCTCCTTAGTTAAATGGTATTGATGGAAGGAAATATCTCACCTTCATTGAGATGGCTAGAATAATGTTGTATTCTGTAAATGTTTCTCCTAGTTATTATGGGAAAAAGCCATGGATATTTTTGTGCATATTCTTAATGTAATACATGATTAATATTTACATTTTTATACATTATAATGAATGTATTCTCATGACATTTCATTTTATTTCATAAAACTATTTTATTTCTACTTTGAAGATACTAACTATATTAATAGTGTCTCATCTACATTGTATTTTTTAGTAAAATAATTTAGTTTGATTCTTAAAAAATACTTATTACAATTATATTGTAATATATATTTATCTTCATCAAGAAATCAAAGAAAGTATATAGATATTATGATTATTTTTAGTTCATATGAGTTAGCATTGAAATACATTATATGCATAACATCATGCTTAATTTGACAAGATGATCATGCTTAGGTATTGTATTTGGTAATAAAATCATGCTAAGTAAATTTTTATCTTTTGTGTTTCATTTAGTTAGATAATCTCATTTTATTGTTTTATCATTTGATTATTTATGCTAACATAATTATATGTTTCATTTGATAATAATATATGTTATGAAATGCAAAGTGTAAATGTAGTTTGTATTATTAACTCTTTATCATTTATTTTACTAAACATTCTATTCATACATCTATGAAATTATTTGTTTCAAAATCATGTCTATTTGATTGGATGATTGCATATCATGCTAAAATTATCCATATTTGATGTATGGGAGGTTATACCTCTATCTTTTATTGAAACATATTAAAATTGAATTTTTTTTATAAGATTCAAATTATAAAATGAGTTATTGCTAATAAGATATTTAATGTTTGTCTTAACTTAGTATCATATTATTAATAGATTATAGTATGCACATCACATGATAGTTGGGGATGCTCATATTTTCAATATTGGAGACATCCAATAATGAATTGCATAAAATAATTTATCATTCTTAATTAAACTTTATAATCAAAGTAATGAACTTGTTTGCCTAAAATATTACTTAATTTTTTTAAAATGTGTTTTACCATAGAAAAATAGATGTCATATTTTTATGTATTTAGTTATTGTGATGCTAACCATAATATTCTATCATTAATATAATTTTTTATATGTTTTAAAGTTTTATGTAGGTGTGAATCATAAAAAATTTAAGCATATTGAAATTCATATGCATTTTATCTAAGATAAAGTTCTCAATGGTGATATTGATATGCAGTTATGTCTTATAGATGAACGAGTGGCATATATCTTAATAAAACCACTTGGTGATACCAAGTTTTATTAGTTTTGTGTAATGTTGGGCCTTTCAAAGTTTTCATTTAGGGGGAGTGTTCATGAAAATGCAACTTCCTAATGGTCATGTGTTCCTTCTTCTTTTTTATACTTATTCTCAATTGTAAAGCATTGTAATCTTCATGTGGAAGTTATGTAACTTAAGTAATATTCATCTAGAAGTTTTAATTTTTTACTTCAATACACTAAAAACATACTTTTTAATGGAGGTCCTTATATTATAAAAGGCTCCAAATATGATTAGTTTATTATTTATGAAAAATTGTGAGATGTAGTCTCATGATCATGCTAGCCTAAACTTAGTTTTGAGTACTTTATGGATTATAATTCCTTTTCTTTCAAAAGGTGATGTTTGGCTTGATGAAGGTTTTTAAATCCTTAAAATTTTATAAATATTATAATTCTTTTATTAAGGTGATTGTGGGTTATATCTTGACTTAACATTAAGGGGGAGTGTTGGGACAAATAATGCTTAAGTGAGATATTTACCCTTAAATTTATTAAATGGTTAATAAATAAAATAAATGTATTTAATTTATTATCATGAGGTAATCTCATGTAAATAAATTAAATAGATTTTATCATTAGTTATATGGGAAAGGATGGCCCAATTGGTTACAATAGTCACTTCTCCTTGAATATATTATAAATAGGGATTTACCCCTATTGTTATTCACTCAAATGAAATTTGATGAATTATGAAAACATTAATACTTATGCATGGTAAATATTTATAAAGATTATATGAAGAAATTTTATATAGAGGAGTGAGAAGATAATTATTGTGTTGGGGTTATATGTTTCTCAATTATATGAATATCAACTATTGTGAGTTTTTTAACTTTTGAGGTTTTCCCACCTAAATCTTTATTTCAACATTGATCTATGTCTTTTCCATTAATTACACTTATAGATATTATATGTATGTTCATTGAATATATAATAATTATTAAATTTATTTCATATCTAGGCTAACTTGTTTTATAATATGCATTGAATCCATAATAAGATTGACCTCACTGATATAGTAATAAAATGAAGAAAAAAGGTGTTTGCTTAGTGAGGGGCTATTTTGAAAGGATAGTTGCTTTTAAAAGTGGGTAAATGAGTTTTAATTACTTAGGGAGTTAGATAAAATGACTTATAATTGTGTTAGGTAATGGTATAGGGATCAACAATATTGTGAAGTACAAAAGGTATACCCACCCCTTTCTTAGTGAAACCTTTAAGGCATGCACTCAGAGAGATTGAAACTTGATATGTTCTTGTAAGAGGGAAAGTGTTAGTAAATGATAATGTTTTAAAATATTATGTGTATAAATTCCATTTAATACTTATCTACTATGCACCATATTTATATATCTAGAGCACCTAAACATGTTCATATTAGTGGTACTTCAAAGAAACCATAGAGTATTCAATGATGGATCATATGAATACCTACTCCTTTTATTGTCTCTTCAAGACTAAAATTTCATATTATACATATGTAGAGAATTATAGATCCTATAATGCCATATATTATACCTATACATACTCCTTAAAAGTACCACCAATTTATTACACCAAGTTTTGAGTGGGGAGATACCTATGACCAACCTTTAGATGAGATCATATTATTGTTCCCCAAAAATATCAGTCATTTTTGGGACAACATTTGAACTATTTTGGTCCTACAGACCAAAATTGTCTCTTCCCTTTCTGAAATTTGTCCTGGGCATTCAAATTCCTCATTTTTCAAGCTTCTCAGAATTTTACAGACTCTCTAGGCTTGAATCTATGGACTCTACAGGCGGGTTCAACCAAAAGAATCAGTTTTTGACACTTGGTCATTTTCAGGATTGGTTCAATGCCTTGGTTCAATAAAAAATATCCATTGGCAAGCATCTAAGCAAAGAAGGCTTAAAGCGTTGAACCATTGAACCACTTTGGTTCAAAGGTTTAATGAGTTCAAAGTTTAAAAGGTTCAACACTTTTGGTTCAACGGCAGGTTCAATCAAAGGAACGGTTCAATGGCTTGGTTCAACCAAGTGATTCAATGCTTTGTTCAACTTAGGTGGTTCATCCACTTTGTTTCAGCACTTTGGTTCATCCTTTGGTTTAATCAAATGGTTTGTTAGTTGGATCAAGGATTCGTTTAAATCGTTGAACCAAAGCTTGGTTCAATGGTTGGTTCAACGTCTTTTGGTTCAAAGGCATATTCAAACACATGGTTCAGAGGTAGGTTCAATCAAGTGGTTCAATGCTCAGTTTAACACTTTGGTCAATGCTTCAGGTCATTTGATTGGTTCAACAACTTGAACCATTAGCTTGAACCATCAGCTTGAACCATTTTGGTTTAAAGCTTGGTTCATCAGCTTGGTTCAATGTTTGGTTCAACCTAGAGATTCAATAGCTGGTTCATCACCTTAGTTCACTGGCTTGGTTCAATGCTTTGGTTCATTTTCTTGGTTTAAAGGCTTGGTTCAATCAAAGGGTTCATTGCATTGAACCATTTTGGTTCAACCAAGTGGTTCAACATTTGGTTCAATCAAACGGTTCAATGGCTTGGTTCAACCAAGAGGTTCACTCAGGTGGTTCAAAGGAGCGGTTCAAATGCAAAAGTTCAAAAGAGCCTCTTGAAGGACAAGTGCCCTTGCAGAGGGCACTTGGTTGACAAAAGTACCCTTCAGAAGGGTCATTTTCAAAGAAGGCTGCAAAGGTAATTCTTTTGGATTTTATTTAAGGAATTCAAAAAAGACTAAGGTAGGAAGTAATTCCTTCAGACTTTTTGTCTGAAGGAATTCCTTCGGACAAAAAGTCCAAAAAAATTTGGGAAAGAAGCTACGGGTAGAAATCTCAAAGAAATTTTCAAAGAGGCAAGAACATTTTTTGCAGACTTTTTTTCTACAGGAAATTTCTGCAAACTTTTTGTCTGTGGGAATTTGCTCAGGAAAAAGCCCAGGGAAAATGCCCATAGAAATAGTCTATAGGAAAGCCATCAAAGGCCATCAAAGGACCCCAAGGGCAGATGCCCTTGTGGGGAACTCTCAGCTACCAAATAGAAGGACACTTCCTTGAAGTTGAAGGGTCACCTTCCCTTCAGGAAGATGTAAAACAAGAAGCCCAAAGGCCATTCGAAGACCACCCGAATGGAAGATACCTTGCGGGGGGCTCTTCTCAACCCAAAGCATATCATTTCTTAAGGCCTAAAAGGGTAGGTTCTTTCTGATAAAGTGCCAAATAGAAAAATTGAAGAAGGACCAAGGGGTGACGTGCTTGAAGATGTCAAATTCAAGACAGTGAACTAGTCGTTGAAAACATAGTGACGAGCATGCGAACGTCAATTTTAAAGCTCATAAAATAGCCATTAATCCTTTGAATCTATAGACCCAAATGCATTCATAGGATTTAAAGACAAGGCCAATAGAAAGTGATTAAAGAATAGAATAGCAAATTGAATCAAGGACCTGATTCAATTAACCAGAAAAGGAGGAATGATGAAGAAGGATCAGATCGCCAGGTGGACATTGAAAGTTGCAAACTTTCAATAGCGTGACTTGTTTCTCTACACTGAGAAAAACAAATGGGTAGATGCCCCTAATTTCCAGCCTGTCTTCCTAATAGTTTTCAATGCAATATGATGTGTTACTATTCCTGAGTCCTTTTTAAAGGGGCTATATAAGGGACTCTCTTTTATTGTAAATATATCTCTTTTTGACAATTAGAATGAAACTCTGCCCAAATTGAAAGGCATTACTGAGACTTTGAGCTCAGATTGTTGATCATATTTTTTATTGAAATAAGAAAGCAAGTGAATTTTTAGACTTTGTGCTGTGATATCTTTATTGTTGAGGAAACTATTCTTATGTCTTTTTCCTTAATATATCTTTTGTTCCTTTAATTCAACAAGCAGAATTAGTGATAGCAGTCAAGAAGGTGTCCTGAAGAGTCAACTGTGGAGAGACTTTGTGCCCCCATAATTGCCTTTAGTGTGTTTTCTTTTCATTTCTATGTAAAGGACCTTGGGATGAATTTGTGCCCTCATTGTCCTTCGTATCTTAGTCTTGAGCAATTTAGGTGGAGAATTTGTGCTGCATCTCGATTTGTTGGTTACTACGTCTTTGGTTACATTTTTTTGTTACTACCAGAAGTATTCTTGTGGCTTGTTGAATAATAATTTTGAAAGAAGAGGAGTGCTTTTTGTCATTTCCCTTGAGTTTTTCCTTTGATCTGCACACATCATCTCTGAAGAAAGAGAGATGGATGGTTTGTCCTACCCTTGAGTATTATTTTCTATTAATATATATATATATATATATATATATATATATATATATAGGGAGCCTCCCCTTGATAAGAGGAGAGATCAAATCCCTTTTGATGTGGTAAACCTACACATTTGGATGACTAATCTTCTTACTTTGGCTAATCAGACTTATTTTGTTTATCAATATACTGATCGACAAAATATTCAACCAACAGTTTTTGGTGACTTCACTAGGGATATACATATTTTTGTGCAATTTGGAACCTCAAGATTCAAATTAAAACATCACTTGTGTCTTACCTATTATCATTATAACCCTTATCCATTACAAATTTTGGTGACTTTATTTCACATCTTACACATTATCCATATATAACCTTACCATCTTCCTCCACCTCTATTATTTTATCTGGTTTGCAAAAACTAGAGTTACTGGGAAAGAGTGCACAGTTTAAAACCTCAAGCTTCAAACTAAAGCAAGGTCAATTCTTTTCCATTTTTGTTTCACAATCTGGCAGATTCAAGGTATACACAAAGCTAAAGGGATAAAGGTACCATTGACCCTGTATTTAAGTTGGTACAACAAAGTGATTTTGATCTGTTTCCTTTACCATCTCATCTCCAATGAACCAAGAGCTTTCCTCCTACTAAAGTCAAATCTCCATTTCCATACGAAGTATCTACTTCTATTGTTGATAAATCTTTGCCAATAATTAGTCCTTTGAGATTTGTTATTCCTCCTTTTCATAATCCTATAATGGTAGCTCAAGGCCCCTGGGGTAATGCTTTTGGTCCTCTCAATCTTACTCCACCTCTACATGAGCTTCCACATAGTTCAAGGAAGAATTTACCGAAATTCTATGGTGATGGGAAAGTTCATCTTGATGAACACATTATAGCCTTCAGCATATCTTGTGGAGTAATTGGAGTAGAATTTGAAGATGTAGCAGTCAGGATTTTTGTAGAAACATTACAAGGTGCTACTATAGATTAGGTTTATCATCTACAAGCTTGGTTAGTAACTGATTAGAATAACCTCAAAGCTAAGTTTGAAGTGAGATTCAAACCTGCAAAAGATGCACATGCACTTTTGGCTCAACTTACACAAATGAAGAAAGAGCCTCATGAACCAATGAGGGACTTCATAGCCATATTTGACAAATTGAGAAATAGAATTCCCGTAATTGCTTGACCTATAGCTGAGAATCTCAAATACTTCTTCATTAACTCTTAGTTGCCCAAAGTCAATTTTCTTTTGAGACATGCTAGTCAAATAGGTCTTACTATAGCTCAACTTTTGGCCACTGAGGTAGAAGATGATCTCATCTTAGTAGGGAAAATAAGAAGAGATCCAAATAGAAATATACCTTCATCATCTTCTAAATATGCATCTATAGGCATCACTAATCTAATGGTGCAAAAGCTGGTAAATGAAGTGCTAGCTTTTTAAGAGCAAATGGCACAAGGAATGATTCTACTCCTTCATACAAAGATATGCCAAGAAGGACATTCCCAAATCAGTCATATCAAGGCAATGCTACCAGGAATCAAGGGTAATAGAATCACCTTCCTTCCCCATAAGGGAAACTTGCCCTTGAAGCTCCTCCAACCAACTCAGTAGTTGGATATTTGGAAATAGAACATGCTTTCTCTTTCCAACTTGAGTTTTAGCAAGAAAATGATGTTGATCTCTTCATGCAGGATCAATAAGAATCAGCTGACGACTCCCACATTGGTTTCCTAAACTATTAGGATGAACCCAAAAGCAAAGGAGAAGCTATTGTTGGATCATATGTAGTGTTTACTATGTCCAAGAACTAATCAGTCTAACAAGCTGATAAAGGGAAGATAGAAGAGCAACCTCAACTAGCAATTACAATTGTTAAGCATGGAACCACTCTACCTTTTTAGTCAAAATATTTATTGATCACCCAAAATGTAAGTACATCAATTTCACCTTCACCTTCTACTTCAATCTCACAAACTAGCCCTCCTCCCATCCCTCCTAAAACTCAAAAAGTTGAAGTACCTTTCTCTGTTCTTAGCTCAATTAAACCATTTGACATAATCGATCATGTCAAAAAGACAAAAATACAAATGTATGAATTTGAATATTTGTAAGCTAATCTTGATCAATTGGATAAGCTGATCTAATGTGTCAAGAACCAAACCATCCCTGTAGGACAAAAAATGAAAATGGTAACTCCTAATGCTCCAAAGACATGCCTATTCCAAATAATCTAGTCATTACTACCCTAGCTACTCTAAAAAAAATAGAACTTTTCTATGTTTCCTTGTTAATAAATGGTTATCAGCTCAATAATTGCATCATTGATTTCAGGGCATCTGATAATGTCATGCCTGCTAAAGTAGCTGAGTCTCTGGGCCTCACGCTAACCAAGACATTTGGGAGATGTTTCTCCATGGAGAACAACAAGTACCACTACTATGGCAAATTAAATATGCCCAATTTGCATTGGCAGCCTTTCCAGACAAAAAAATCATAGTGGTTGACGTCCCAACATCTTATGGCATTTTTCTTGGATGAAATTTCTACAAGGATGTGGGAGGAGAACTAAGCATGGACCTGTCTAAAGCAAGGATCCCTGTGTAAGGCATAATGAAGAGATTGCTCCCTAAAAAGGAATCAAAATATGTGGTCACCCAAACATTAGCCCCTACAGCACAAATTTTGTTTGAGTCTTCAGGCAAGGGTAATTATTTCTTTACCACAGAGGATGCTCATGTTTCTACAAATGAAAGCCCTGTAGCTGACAATCCAGGAATTGATCTAAACAAGACTTTAAGAGAATTGGTAGGGTACAATACAAGTAAGGAAGGATCTTCCATCTCTAATAAAGAGAAATCTGATAGAAAATGATGCTTTGATCCTAAAATCCAATAGCAGCAATTTTTCCACCAATGATGGAGTTGGGACTATGTTGATATCTCCTCAAGGAGATATTGTTCCTTCATGCAATTTGTAATTCAACAAAACCAACAACATAGTTGGATGCGAATCTCTATTGCTTAGATTGAAGATTGCTCAAGATGAAGAAATCAAACTCCTTCACATCAAAGGAGATGTTAAGCTGATAATTTGTCAGAGTTTGATATGGACAATCATATCATGTGCTAGATTGGACCAACAAAACATCAAGTTATGATGGTGGACCATGCTGTTGCAAACCAAAATCAGGCAAAGGAACCCTTCACAAGGAAAGCAAGGAGTTATATTTTTCAATTTGAAGACCACGTCCTGCCACAGAGCAAAAAGAAGAAAAGACCAAGAGGAAGACACAAAAAATTGGTTTCCTAGTGGAGAGCTCCATTCACCCATCACTGCTTTTGAGGGCAAAAAGTTTTCCTACTAGTTTACCAGGATAAAACACTATTTTCACTGTCTCTCAAAAAGTAGCATTTGAAACACTTCAACTCTTGAAGTATCAGATCATTCCATCTGTACATATGTATATTTGTCTAGTTTTTAATTCTATTTTGTTTTGTTTGTTTTCATTTTTGGATCCTTTCATTTCTGGGTAGCATGACTCCATAGCCTAATGGTACACATGAAGACACTAGAGATTTTGGATTCTACTCCCTTTAATTATTTTTGCAATTGATAGAAGTTCCCCAACTGGAGCCAGCTGTTGTTCCCCAAAAATATCAATCATTTTTGGGACAACATTTGAACTATTTTGGTCCTACAGACCAAAATTTTCTCTTCCCTTTATGAAATTTGTCCTAGGCATTCAAATTCCTCATTTTTGAAGCTTCTAAAAAATCTACAGACTCTGCAGGCTTGAATCTACAGACTCTGCAGGTAGGTTCATTTCTACAGGTTCAAAGACTTTTACAGGTGGGTTTAACCAAAAGAATCAGTTTCTAACAATTGGTCATTTTTAGGAATTAGTTTAGTGCCTTGGTTCAATCAAAAATCTCCATCGACAAACATCTAAGCAAAGAAGGCTTGAACCGTTGAACCATTGAACCACTTTGGTTCAAAGGTTCAACGAGTTCAAAGTTCAAAAGGTTCAATGCTTTTAGTTCAATGGCAGGTTCAATCAAAGGAATGGTTCAATGGCTTGGTTCAACCAAGCAGTTCAATGCCTTGTTTCACTCAGGTGGTCCATCTACTTTGTTTTAACACTTTGGTTCATCCTTTGGTTCAATCAAATGGTTCGTCAGTCGGTTCAAGGCTCCATTTGAACCATTGAACCAAAGCTTGGTTTAACAGTTGATTCAACGTCTTTTGGTTCAAAGGTAGATTTAAACACATGGTTTAGAGGTGGGTTCAATCAAGTGGTTCAATGCTTAGTTTAATGTTTGGTTCAATGCTTTAGTTCATTTGATTGGTTCATTAGCTTGAACCATTTTGGTTCAAAGGTTGGTTCATCGGCTTGGTTCAACGTTTGGTTCAACCAAGCGGTTTAATAGTTGGTTCATCACCTTAGTGCACTGGATTAGTTCAATGCTTTGGTTCATTTTCTTGGTTCAATGAAAGGTTTCATCGTATTGAACCATTTTGGTTTGACCAAGCGGTTCAATGTTTGGTTCAATCAAATAGTTCAATGGCTTGGTTCAACCAAGCGGTTCACTCAAGCGGTTCAAAGGAGTGGTTCAAATGCAAAAGTTTAAAAGAGCCTCTCGAAGGGTAAGTGCCCTTGTGGAGGGCACATGGTTGACAAAAGTACCCTTTGGAAGGGTCATTTTCAAAGAAGGCCATAAAGGTAATTCTTTCAAATTTTGTTTAAGGAATTCAAAAAAGACTAAGGTAGGAAGCAATTACTTCAGAATTTTTGTTTGAAGGAATTCCTTCAGACAAAAAGTCCAAAAAAATTCAGGAAAGAAGCTACAGGTAGAAATCTCAAAGAAATTTTAAAAGAAGCAAAGTGACCAAAACATTTTATGCAGACTTTTTGTCCACAGGAATTTGCTTGGGGAAAAGATCACTGAAAATGCCCATGAAAACAGTCCACAACAAAGCCGTGAAAGGCCACCAAAGGACCCCAAAGGGTAGGTGCCCTTGTGGGGGACTCTTGACTACCAAATAGAAGGACACTTTCTTGAAGCTGAAGGGTCACCTTCCCTTTGGGAAGATGTAAAACAAGAATCCTGAAGGTGATTCGAAGATCACTTGAAGGGCAGATACCTTGCGGGGGGCTCTTCTTGTCCCAAAGTAGATCATTTCTTAAGGCCCGAAAGGGCAAGTTCTTTCCAAGAAAGTGCCAAACAAAAAAGCTGAAGAAGGACCAAGGGGTAACATGCTCGAAGATGTCAAATTCAAGACAGTGAACTAGCCATTGAAAACATAGTGATGGGCATGCGAACATCAATTTTAAATCTCATAAAATAGCCATGGATCCTTTGAATCTACAAACCCTAATGCATTCAAAGGCTTTAAGGCCAAGGCCAATAGAAAGCGACTAAAGAACAGAACAACAAATTGAATCCAAGACCCAAATCAATTAACCAGAAAAGGAGGAATGATGAAGAAGGATCAGATCACCAGGTGGACATTGAAAGTTGCAAACTTTCAATAGCGTGACTTGTTTCTCTGCATTGAGAAAAAAAATGGGTAGATGCCCCTAATTTCTAGCCTATCTTCCTAATAGTTTTCAACACAACATGATGTGTTACTGTTCTTGAGTCCTTCTTGAAGGGGCTATATAAGGGACTCTCTTTTATTATAAATATATCTCTTTTTGACAATCAAAATGAAACTTTGCCCAAATTAAAAGGCATTACTGAGACTTTGAGCTCAGATTGTTGATCATATTTTTTTATTGGAATAAGAAAGCAAGTGATTTTTTAGACTTTGTGTTGTGATATCTTTCTTGTTGAGGAAACTGTTCTTATGTCTTTTTCCTTAATATATCTTTTGTTCCTTTAATTCAACAAGCAAAATTAGTGATAGTAGTCAGGAAGGTGTCCTAAAGAGTCAACTATGGAGAGACTTTGTGCCTCCATAATTGCCTTTAGTGTGTTTTCTTTTTGTTTCTATATAAAGGACCTTGGGATGACTTTATGCCCTCATTGTCCTTTATATCTTACTCTTGAGCAATTCAGGTGGAGACTTTGTGCTGCATCTTGATTTGTTGGTTACTACATCTTTGGTTACATTTTGCTGTTACTACCAAGAGTATTCTTGTGGCTTGCTGAATAGTACTTTTGAAAGAAGAGAAGTGCTTTCTATCATTTCCCTTGAGTTTTTACTTTGATCCACATGCATCATCTCTGAAGAAAGAGAGATGGATGGTTTGTCCTACCCTTGACTATTATTTTCTATATATATATATATATATATATATATTGTAGACACTGAAATCGTGTCTATCCCTTGGTCATCCTCCCCCTTGGTCTCCTTGATCCACCCCCTAAACATTCCTAACCCACACACTTATTAATTTAAAATAAATTAACTATTTTAAATTAATAGCCCCCTTGACACATCACCCATGCCACCCTCACCCCATGCCAAATCTTAATTACTTAAACCCCATTTTAACCCTCCCATTAGCCTCTCACATTCCTTTAATTTGCCTTGGACCATTTTCCAACAACAGTTAGCCCTGACAGTTGGAAGAATGGGAAAAAGGCTAAAAATAGCCTCTTTTCCCATTCTTCAGCCGCTAACGTTGGTCATTATTCAGTCAACGTTGGTGGTTTTGTCAATGACAGTTCCTTTATAACTACATTTTCTGCTTTCATTGCTAGTCTCTTGTGAACGTGAATCCTCTTGCTCCAAAATTCAAGCTTTCTCGCTCCTCAACTTCTTGTAGGTATCTACATTTCAATATCACTCTCCAGGCTCAGAGGTTCTATTCCAGTCATTCTGCACTAGATTGAAGGTTGCACAACATCTCTAGTATCAACCACAATGGAAACAAACCTCCTGCACTTTTGCGTCTACACCCACAACTAAGTATTTCTACTGGTTTTATTTTAGTATTCTTTTAAATACATTAGCAATTAGTTTACTGCCCATTTCCAAGCATTCTTGACACAACCTTATATGTTCTTCCTGGAGAGGTTGAAAAGCCTTCTCTCACCCTTATCTCCCTTTTGCCCCTGTCTTCCATCTTGTCCCTCTTTCAGACCATACTCTCTGTCCTGTTGACCTAAAACCAGCCACTAAAACTCCTACAGACATCCCAAACTAATTTGTTAACCACAAACAGACCTAAAACTCATCCAAAGCCTTATTGCCCTGACCGACACCGGCCACCAGGCCCATTGCCCCTACTGACATCGGCAGACTAACCGATGCCAGAGACCTTAACCAACCGATGCCGACAGAACCACCGATGTTGGTGACTGTGGAAGATAGATTGCCACATAAAGGTATGCATTTGTTTCTATTTCTTTTGTTCAGTCCTTTATCATTTCCTTTTCTAACAACATTTTGCTTTTTATCAATCAGTGGACTGTCACCCTTCTAGGAAGTCTTTGCACTTCTGGGATCAATCTTTTGCTTGGTAGTCCACCTTACATCCATTTAACAATCTTCTTGTTTAAGTCTCTTTCTTCTACAGGTGTCTTCCTCCACAGCCAAAGAGGAGTCCCTTCAATCATCTGGATACAGTGCACAGACCTCATCCGAGTATCATCTAACCCTAGACCATTACTTTAGTTTCTTATTTCTTTTGAATGTGGAAAAGCAAAAATAGTTAGAAACATTCTGGCACGCTCGGTGGGACCCTAGGAGCTTTTCTTGGGTTCATAATTTTTCTTCTAAAAGCAAACTTTTCATATAGGTGCATTAGGCCTCTTCTTGCATCCTTTTCCTCTATCTCTTTCAAAAGACACTATTAGCAACGTTAAAAAGAACCCTTCTTTCTTTCTTGCATCTTAGACTAGTCAAAATCATACTCTTCAACCTCTTCTCACTTGTCTACATATGAACACACATTTCAATTTGGGCTTAAAATGCATTGCATTTCATTTCTTCCTGAATGCATACTTAGCTCTCACATCTAGTAATTAAAAATGCATCATGAATAAAGCGTAGGCCACTCATGTTACACATCCAAACCACTTGCACAAACTCAAACATCTAAACACACTTGAGACAAGGTATGACTAGGATTTCATCACCTAGCAGATACCTTACCCATCCTGGCAATCTCACTTGGACTTCACTACTAAGGGGAAAGCCCACTCTATTCTCTGGCAGAGGATAAACTCTAGGGGAAGTATATACTGGCTAAGCGACCTAGCTCAGCTCTGGGTTCATGAAGTGAGGGGAGCAAGCTCCTAACACCAGGCCATGTACAGAACCTAATACAGATCTTAAGCACCGAAACTAACTTGAAACCAACCTTAGACTGCTTCTTCTAAGACCCGTTCTACAAGCCAACTTCTCAAACACACTCTAAGGCATAAGCTGACAAGACTCTAAAACTTATTCTTAGGTATTAACGTTAGGGTCTGCTTGTCTTCATCTTCTTTTTTGCCTTTATCTGAGTTTTTGAGCTGGTGAGGATGCATTTTTTTGAGCTTCAAACAACTCAAAACCTTTTTTTTCTTCTTTCCCAACCACACAGTAACCAACATCAGTTTTCCAACCAACGCCGGCAACCTTTCTTCACTGTCATCGATTATCTGACCGACCTCAGCAACCTGTTCCACCAACATCGGTTATCTAATCGACGTCAGCCACTTGTTCTCATCGACATCAATTTTTCAACTGACATCAGTCACTGTCACAATCCTTCTTCACAAAATAGCAGGCTTAAAAAACTGACTTTCTTGCTGTCTAACACCCATTCTAGTTTTCTGAGACTGAAAAACATAGTTTTTAGAACCTAACCCTTCATGCCTTGAATGGTTTTGACATGTAGTCAAACCAAGACTCTTGTTGACCATGCAAGGCAACAACCGCTCCCTCTTTTGCCTTCCATAATAGTCCTCTAATGGAGTATCATTCAGAGACTGAATGAACTCCTACCCAACTGACCCCGACTTAGCCTCCCATTGTCCTTGAGGGAGACCAAGACTTTGAAAGGTTCCTTGACCTCAATGTCAAGGCCCTTCAACATTATCTCACATGAAGTCGAACGTGAGACTCCTTAGGCAACCCAATTTATGGGATGCCAACCTCTTTAGTTGAGATAGCAGCCATATCCACATCATCTGTAATCTAGCCCATAGACACCTAGACCATCACCTCGACTAATAACTAGACCATGACTAATCTTCTAAGTGTGGCTTCTCCTTCTATCTCTGGGCCCACTTCCATTGGGGTTTCGACCCCCCATCAACCATAGACTATTCAACAAACCTCTACACCTGTCCAAAACCTAGTTGTCTCCATCTCGCCTACTCTCGCCCCCATCAACACCAGGGTGGCTACTCATCCATTGGCTAGTATTGCCAAAACCCAACCACCTCTGGCAACATCAAGTCTAGTCATGCCTTCCACCTTCACAACACAACCACCCTTGGTCTCCACATCTATCCCAATGACTAGTTATCAATATGTTGTGCTTATACAAGCGTAATTGACTATGTCATACACCCCTTTTCGCACCTTCCAAGCACCTTACAACCTAGGGGGCACCCCACCCACAAATTCGTCAGTTGATCTAATCAAAATGCTGATGGACAAAATATCTAATCTTGAGACCTCAATTTTAAGCTCAAGAAATGTCCTTTTATATGATCAAATTTGTAATGAACCCATCCATCCCTCCATCCCAATCCAGCCATATCCCAGTCAGTGGGAACTTCTTAAGTTTACTTGCTTCCAGAGTAAGGAAGACCCATAGCAGCATCTACGATCATTCAGACATGCTTGTTATCTGATAGCACATGATGATGCGTTACTTTTATGTACATTCCCCATGTCACTTTCTGGTGCTGCCCTCGATTAATATAGCTCTCTCACCAGACACTCTCTTTTCACATTCACCCAACTAGCCCAACTTTTCCTTGACCACTTCTTGATCAATATCACCAAAAAGGTCTCTATCACAGACATATACTTTATTAGACAGTTTGACGATGAATCCATAGCCAATTTTGTTGCCTATTGGAGAGGCTTAATCAATCAGCTCTCCTTCTCTTTGCCTCAACCCAAACTCATCGAACTCTTTTCCTAGGCATGTGCCAAACATATTTCCTCTACCCTACGGGTCTAAACATTCCACACCTTTGACAAAGCTTTCATGATGGCTAAGAAGCTTGAACTACGTGCCATCAAGGAAAACAAAGTCAAGTTGTGGAGTAAAAACCCAAACACCAAGTCCAATGACTCTTCCTTTAAACCTTCTTCTTCTAATTCCAAATCTAAGGCATCAGCAAATGCTGTAGTCGTTAGACCATCATCATCAACAACAACTAACCAATCTCAACCTTCCACATCATACTACATCACAAAACAATTCCAACAAAGATATGTGCATCATCAGTATACTCCACTAGGAGAATCTTATGCATCTGTGTTGGATAAATTGGTCAAACAGGGAGTCCTCAATCTCCCCCAAATTTGATCACCCCCTCAATTTGATCCCTCACACACCATCCCTACATGGTATAGGGAGAATGAATTCTATAATTATCACCGTGTCAAAGGTCATGACACAGACAACTGTAAGACTCTCAAGAACATCATTCAGGACATGCTAGATAAAGGTGACCTCATCTTGGACAACCCAAATGCACCACCCAATCGAAGCATAGACATCTTTAAACAACCTTTTCCCAACCATCCTCCTAGCCAAAACAATGTGCAGACCATGGCTGATAACTCCCAAGAACATAATATACGCACAGTCAACACTGTCTCGCCTCTCATCCCTAACCAACCTCTCTCACAGTCTCAAGAGGCTAGTCAATCCATCAGTCCATCACATGTGGATGAACCTTCTTCTCCTGTTAGTTCTCCATCGACTTCCCTTATATTGGAGGACACCTCGACTCTACCAGCACCACCAGTCCCACCTTCATCCTTCCTACTACTAATGGAGGACCCTACCCTTCCTACTCCTCAACCACAAGTAGAAGGCACAATCATCCCTGCCCTCTACCCTCTTGAGGAGCCACATTCTCTAGTTCATTCTCCACCAAGAGAAGAACCTGTCTCTCCACCTTTGACCAAAGACGATCCAGTTATGACTCCCCCACACCTTGGGTCTGAGATTGCTACACCTAACACATTTTTGGCCCCACAACCATCCACATCTTCTAAAGGACCAAAGCCTCATCTAACATCTTCCCAACCATTCTCTCAATTAGTAGAGAAACTAAGACTTCTCCAATCAAGGAAATTAGAGCATCAAACATTATGGGAGCGACTCAAAGCTCCTCATCCTACCCAACCTATCTCATCTCATGCCGCCAACCCTCTTGTGATAAAATCCCCCAAAGTCTCTGACCCAAACCAGACTTCCACTTCTAAACCTTCAAAACATCAACCATCCACATCAGAACATAAACCCTCATCCACCATATCAAAACCCATCAAGTCACTCAGTGTTCACCCCGTCACTAACCTCACTCACCCGCAAGTGAAGGTAGACTTGAACCTTGCCTCATTTAATAATAGTCCTCAAACCAAACCAAAGAAGACTACTAAACCACAATGGTGAACTCCTCCACCATCACCATTGTCCTCCATTTTGGGCCCTCATCCTTCTACCCTAATAGGAGTGCTCCCTACTCCAAACCCTAACTAAAACAAGTTACCTCCACTACTTCCTTTACCTACCATAAGCTTACCTCCTCTAGAAAATTTGGCACCTCTCACAAAGAGAGTGTCATCTACACATGTGCCCACACCACCAACCCAAAAGGTGGTATGGAAGCCTCCTTCAACACCTCCCAAGTAGAAGTCATCAACACCTCATACATCAACAAGCATGGACCCTTTAGTGGGTTCATATACTTTGATATTGCACTGACTTTTACAAACCTCTAGCATAACCCTTCCACCTATCAAACCATTCCAACCTCTCAAGTCAAATCCATCCTGGTTTGATGATACTAAGATTTGTCTATATCATTGCATGCCAAGACATGATATTGAGAATTGTTATGCCCTCAAGGTTGTCATTCACCAATACATAGAAAAAGACACCCTTCTCCTTGAGGATACTGTCGATAGACCTCCAACACCTTCTTGTATCTCTCAAATCTCCTCACCCTCATCAACATCTCATCAATAGACTATGGTCCCTTCATCTCCTTCATCCCCTCTCTTCAAAATTAATGCCATCCACGTAACCACTAGATCACAAAAGGATAAGGCAAAAGAAAAAGCTATTATTCCTTGGACCTACCCTTTTGTCTAGCCACCTCAACCACCAAAGCCCAAGATTTCCATCCTAGGTGCATCCCAACCCTCTTCTTCAGGGGCAATCCATGACTCTATGTTAAAATAGCTTCACCAAATGCCCGTGAAGATGACCTTGTATGACCTCATCCAAAGCTCACCCCAACATCGTCAAGCTCTAATCAGAGCCTACAGGTAGCGAAGGTCCAACCTGAAGACCCCCAACCACTAGCTACCCTAGTCCACTCATTATCCCCATCGCCTCTATCACTTTTAGTGATTATGAAATTCCTACCTCTAATTTAGAAGATCAGGACGCTGTTCTTTTCATCACAGCCTATGTTGATCGCACCCACATTAAGTGAGTCATGATTGATGAAGGCACTAGCATTAACATCATTTATACCCATGCCTTTGATCAATTGGCCCTCCCTAAGAATTGTGTATCAAAAACTGACGCAATCCTTTGATCCTTTAATGACACCACTGCTACCACCATTGGCATCGTCATCCTCCATATTCGTGTTAACCTACACACAGTCTCAGAGCTCTTCTACATCATCGAGGGAGAGTTCCAATATAACATGCTACTAGGATGACCTTAGATCCATGCCATGGCTTGTGTTCCTTTTACACTTCACCGTTGTGTCAAATTTGAACATGACGGGCAAGTACATGTCATTCTTACCGACCCATCCCCTTTCAAGACTTGTAACATGACCTATTGACCAAATGATGTTCTCATTCCTCTCAAGACACCAACCCAAACACTGCCTCCATCTTGGGAAACTTCAACCAGTATGCAAATGGCAGTTGCCCTTACCTCACCTTCTCAAGCGATAACCAAGGACCCCATGGAAGATATCTTTCAATGACTTTCACTTGGGGAATATCACTTACTTACCTTAGACATGTTCTAGACTCTGCAAGAGTATGGACAGCTTCATCATAGTCCAAGTTATGACCATCGAATCAGAATGGTCATCCCTTATGGTCCTCTTAACCTTTGAATAAACCTCATCTATGGGGGGCTAAATCAAGCTCCTACTGACGGGAATCCTCTCTCCTCACCTCAACCATTCACATCTGACTTCTCCTTTCTTGGCAACCCCACCTTTGCTCATACCTACCTTTATAGGTGTGCATGGAATGGTTTTGGCTTTCGGTGCTATGAACAAGGCTCCCATCAGCCCATCGAACCACCCAATGATGACAATACCAAGAAACGATATGGTCTGGGTTTCCAAGAACCCACCGAGGCTTTTGTAGACCTTTTTCTCAAACCCATCATAGACCAATCTCTACCAAGCTCACCTATTCCCCCATCCTCACCTACAGAGTCGGTGGTTTCCATCCCTCTTAGTTTTTTTTGCATAAACACCATCTGCTTAGAACCCCTAACCTATCAACTAAGTGGGGTATCCAGGTCTCTCCCTCTCATTTATCCCAACATGATAGATGATGAGTCGGCAACCATCAACACTGTCCACTGTGTAGACAATGATTCTATTCTCACCTACATGGGCACCGATGACTCTTTCATTCAACGCTCCCTCCCTTCTGAAATGTAGGTTATGTTAAATGAATCAACCATTGACATTAACCTTCCATCTTCTAATGTTCCTCACATCTTAAATATTAGTCAATCTTTGGATGCCTAAGAGTAGATTGACTACACCAGCTTCCTTTCAGACCATAGCAAGGCCTTTGCTTGGACCTACAGTGACATGCCTGGCATTGACCCAAACATTTACCAACATCAACCAAACATCAACCAACCAAACATGCCAATAACATATCAACCAAACATCGACCAAACATCAACAAACTTCTTAATCATCTCCAACATGTGACCAATATGGAACAAAGTAAACGAGGCAAGTTCACTCCTAATTGGCTCAGACCTTACATCATAATGCACAAGTATGGTTCAAAGACTTATCATCTGTCTTCTCTTGAAGGCTAACCAGAACTTGAGCCCATTAATGCCTTGCATTTGTGACCATTCTACTGTTAGTCGAGTACTCACTCACTTGACATTTAACTTGAGCTTGTCCCTTGAGCAATCCCTGTCCTCTTAATCCTCATTCCTTTCAACCCTATTTCCCTAAAATAAACCCTATGTAACCCTTTTATAAAGTATGAATGCTTTGTCTTAATAAAAGAGAGCCCTCAAACTTCTATAGTCTTGTCCATGACTCACAATTTTGTCAAAAATACATTGATGTCAAAATATCAAAAGGTCACAAACTCTAAAGGTAGACTGCTCCATCAAAGGATAGCTGTACAATCATTGCTGTAGCTAACAAACTACTCCCTTGAAGGACAACTATTCAAAGCCCTCAAATATATATAAAGCAAAAATATAGACCACTCCCTCGAAGGATGGCTATGACTAAACTCTTGCTACAAATAGCACTCTCTTAGA
The DNA here is from genome assembly GCA_037957365.1 of Torreya grandis. Lineage (NCBI taxonomy): Eukaryota > Viridiplantae > Streptophyta > Pinopsida > Cupressales > Taxaceae > Torreya > Torreya grandis. The sequence continues at coordinate 899,019 of JARHVA010006316.1, forward strand.
AGCTTCCCACATCGATCAAATTCACAAATGACCACATAACAAAATGACATCCCCTCATAGACTTCCCGCATTGATCAGTCTACTCTCAAAAAAAAAGTCATGGACTTGACTTATAGTCATTCTCAGGGTCTCCTATAAAAAGGGGCAAAAATATCCATACTAAAAGGGGTTACCCTGTCCTACCATAACCCATCACCTACTCAAGGGATCTCAAGCTCATTTTAGTGTTAAAGTGATTTGATTACTTCTCTAACACAACCAATGGTCAATGACATAATGCATGAATGGGGCTTTTGTTTCTAACAACCCCCTGCCTATGCTATCATTATGGTTCTTGTCAATGAAAGGGCACAATGCCTTTCACTTCCTTCATGCACTTTGATCACAAACACTCCAACCAAATCATTTTCCAACCAACCCAACCCAAACCTTTTTCGACCCCTAACATTCCCATAGCCTATTTACACTAGTTTTTATGGACACCAATACACATGGAAACTATTGACCACACAATTTATGTCAAGCATAAACCATTACTTGCTGAAGCATAAATAGACTCATTTCATTTTTAACATACATCCATCACCTAAAATGGACAATTGCTAGGGATGAAAAAACCCTGACCAATGTTACAAAATACACCATTGCACCATATGGAAAAGGCTGTAACATCATCTTACCCCTCATCATTTCAAGCATGTACCATCAGACATATGGGATGTGCTAAATCATTCTCATGACCACACCAAGCACATCAACCACTTCGACCCTCTTCCTCCCTTTTTGGGAGAACTACATTGGCCTGAGGCCCTAACAACAGGGGCTATGTAGGCAACACTCAGTTGACATGGGGTCTTCTGAGGTTAGCTCGACCATTCCTTTTTCCATCCTTGACCAATGACCTTGGAGATCACGACTATCTCCTCAGACCATGACCACTTCCAAGACAACTTTGCCTTGGTTGTTTTTATCCTTGCTACAAATTGTCCATGACCCCCACAAGTATTGGATCATGCTCCAGTTGATCTCCACTACTTATGGCCTTTTTCATGTTTTTCAAGAGCACTTCCTGAGCCTGAGATACTTGGCACATGATGACCATTAGAGCTATAGCTTGGATTGTTTAACCCAATCAACTACAACTAAATGCTGGGGCCCAGTTATTTCAATTTTAGCACTCCTCAACCTTTGACCATGACAATTTGACCTACCTATCGCATGGTGTGGCATACATGCAATCCCACTTTTTACAGCATTCACACCCTAACCTTCACCCTTTCCATCCCCTCTCTGTCAAATTGACACCCGATCTCAAGTTCCCTTCCCTCGACTCCTGCTTTGAGGGGGGAACACCTCATCCCATACCTGGGGCAACTTACTCCTATTTTTGTCTTGCAGTTCGTCAGAACAACCAAAAAGACAAAAAGGGGCAAATGTAGACATCAAAATTGTGTCTATCCCTTGGTCATCCTCCCCCTTGGTCTCCTTGATCCACCCCCTAAACATTCCTAACCCACACACTTATTAATTTAAAATAAATTAACTATTTTAAATTAATAACCCCCTTGACACATCACCCATGCCACCCTCACCCCATGCCAGATCTTAGTTACTTAAACCCCATTTTAACCCTCCCATTAGCCTCTCGCATTCCTTTAATCTACCTTAGATTGTTTTCCAATGACAGTTAGCCCTGGCAATTAGAAGAATAGGCAAACAGGCTAAAAATAACCTCTTTTCCCATTCTTTAACCATCGATGTCAGTCATTATTCAGCTGATGTCAGTGATTTTGTCGATGATGGTTCCTTTAAAACTACATTTTCTGCTTTCATTGCCAATCTCTTGCGAACATGAATCCTCTTACTCTAGACTTCAAGATTTCTCACTCCTCAAATTCTTGTAGGTATCAGTGTTTCAACAGCACTCTCTAGGCTCAGAGGTTCTACTCCAGTCATTCTACACTAGATTGAAGGTTGCACAACATCTCTAGTATTAGCCACAATGGAAACAGACCTCCTGCACTTCTGCGTCTACACCCACAGCTAAGTATTTCTACTGGTTTTATTTTAGTATTCTTTTAAATACATTAGCAATCAGTTGATTTCCCATTTCCAAGCATTCTTGACACAACCTTAGCTGTTCTTCCTAGAGAGGTTGAAAAGCCTTCTCTCACCCTTATCTCCCTTTTGCCCATGTCTTCCATCTTGTCCCTCTTTTAGACCATACTCTCTATCCTGTTGACCCAGAACCAGCCACTAAAACTCCTGCAGACACCCCAAACCACTTTGCTAACCATAAATAGACCTAAAACTCATCCAAAGCATTATTGCCCCAACCAACGTCGGCCACCAGGCCCATTGCCCCTACCGACGTCGGTAGACTAATCAACGCCAGAGACCTTAACCAACCGACACTGGCAGAACCACTGATGCCAGTGACTATAGAAGATAGATTGCCACATATAGGTACGCATTTATTTCTATTTCTTTTGTTCATTCCCTTATCATTTCCTTTTCTAGCAACATTTTGCTTTTTATCAATCAGTGGATTGTCACCCTTCTAGGAAGTCTTTACACTTATGGGATCAAGCTTTTGCTTGGCAGTCCACCTTACGTCCATTTAACAATCTTCTTATTTAAGTGTCTTTCTTCTACAGGTGTTGTCCTCCATAGCCAAAGAGGAGTCTCTTCAATCGTCTGGATACGATGCGTAGACCTCATCCAGGTATCATCTAACCCTAGACCATTAGTTTAGTTTCTTATTTCTTTTTAATGTGGAAAAGCAAAAATAGTTAGAAACATATATATATATATATATATATATTATATATATAAAACATACCTATAGGGAACCTCCCCTTGATGAGAGGAGAGATTAGTCCCCTTCTGATGTGGTAAACCTACACATTTGGATGATTAATCTTCCTACTTTGGTTGATTAGACCTATTTTGTTTATTAGTACGTTGATCGATAGAATATTCAACCAAAAGTTTTTGGTGACTCCACTGGGGATATACATATTTCTGTGTAATTTGAAACCTCAAGTTTCAAATTGAAACATCACTTATGTCTTACCCATTATCATTATAACCCTTATCCATTATAGATTCTGGTGACTCCATTTCACGTCTTACCCATTATCCAGATATAATCTTACCATCTTCCTCCACCTCTGTTATTTTATTTGGTTTGCAAAAACTAGAGTTATTGGGAAAGAGTGCACAATTTAAAGCCTCAAGATTCAAACTGAAGCAAGGTCAATTCTTTTCCATTTTTTTCATAATCTGGTAGATTCAAGGTATACATGAAGCCAAAGTGCTAAATGTATCATTAACCCTGTATTTGAGCTGGTACAACAAAGTGATTTTGATTTGTTTCCCTCACCATCTCATCTCCAATGAACCAAGAGCTTTCCTCCTAATAAAGTCAGATCTCCATTTCCAGACAAAGTATCTACTTCTGTTGTTGATAAAGCTTTGCCTATAATTAGTCTTTTGAGATTTGTTATTCCTCCTTTTCATAATCCTATAATGGCAGCTCAAGGCCCCTGGGGTAATGCTTTTGGTCCTCTTAATCTTACTCCACCTCTACATGAGCTTCCACACAGTTCAAGGAAGAATTTCCATAAATTCAATGGTGATGGGAAAGTTCATCCTGATGAACACATTGCAGCTTTCAGCATAGCTTGTGGAGTAATTGGAGTAGAATTTGAAGATGTAGCAGTCAATTTTTTTGTAGAAACATTACAAGGTGCTATTTTAGATTGGTTTTATCATCTATAGGCTTAGTCAGTAATTGATTGGAATACCCTCAAAGCTAAGTTTGAAGCCAGATTCAAACCTGAAGAAAATGCACATGCACTTCTAGTTCAACTTACACAAATGAAGAAAGAGCCTCATGAACCAATGAGGGACTTCATAGACAAATTGAGAAATAGAATTCTTGTAATTTCTCGACCTACAGCTGAGAATCTCAAATGCTTCTTCATAAATTCTCAGTTGCCTGAAGTCAATTTTCTTTTGAGACATGTTGGTCAAATAGATCTTACTGTAGCTCAACTTTTGGCCACTGAGGTAAAAGATGATCTCATCTTAGCAGGGAAAATAAGAAGAGATCCAAATATAAATAGATCCTCATCATCTTCTAAATATGCATCTACAGGCATCACTGATCCAATGGTGCAAAAGCTAGAAAATGAAGTGCTAGCCTTTTAAAAGCAAATGGTGCAAGGAATGTCTTTTTCTCCTTCATACAGAGATATAACAAGAAGGACATTCTCAAATAAGTCATATCAAGGCAATGCTACCAAGAATCAAGGGTAATAGAATCACCTTCCTCCCCCACAAGGGAAACTTGCCCTTGAAGCTCCTCTAACCAACTCAATAGTTGGATATTTAGAAACAAAACATTATTTCTCTTTCCAACCTGAGTTTGAGCAAGAAAATGACATTGATCTCTTCATGGAGGATCAAGAAGAATCAGCTAATGACTCCCACATTAGTTTCCTAAACTATCAGGAAGAACCCAAAAGCAAAGGAGAAGCTATTGATGGATCATATGCAGTGTTTACTAGGTCCAAGAACTAATCAGTCCAGCAAGCTGATAAAGGGAAGATAGAGGAGCAACCTCAACCAACAATTACAATTGCTAAGTGTGGAACCACTCTATCTTTTTATTCAAAGGATCTGGTGATCACCCAAAATGTAAGTATGTCAATTTTGCCTTCACCTTCTACTTCAATCTCACAAACTAGCCCTCCTCCCATCCCTCCTAAAACTCAAAAAGTTGAAGTACCTTTCTCTATTCTTAGCTCAATTTAGCCATTTGACATAATCTATCATGTCAAAAAGACAAAAATACAAATGTCTAAATTTGAATATTTGCAAGCTAATCTTGATCAATTGGATAAGCTGATCTAATGTGTCAAGAACTAAACTGTCTTTGTAGGATAAAAAAATAAAAAGGTAACTCTTGATTCTTAAAAGAACATGCCTATTCCAAATAATATGGTCATTTGGGAGATGTTTTTCCATGGAGAAAAAGCAAATACCACTATTGGGGCAAATTAAAGATGCCCAATTTGCATTGGTAGCCTTTCCAGACAAGAGAATCAGGATGACTATCTTGGTGGTTGAGTCCTAGCATCCTATGGCATTTTGCTTGGATGAAATTTCTATAAAGACATGGGAGGAGAACTAAGCATGGACCTATCTGAAGTAAGGATCGTTGTCCAAGGCATAATGAAGAGATTGCTCCATGAAAAGGAAGCAAAATACATGGTCACCCAAACATCAGCCCCTGCAACACAAATTTTGTTTGAGTCTTCAGGCAAGGGTAATTATTTTGTTACCACAGAGGATGTTCATGTTTTTATAGATGAAATTCCTATAGCTGACAATCTAGGAATTGATCTAAATAAGACTTTAAGATAATTGGTAGGGCACAATACAAGTAAGGAAGGATCTTCCATCTCTAATGAAGAGAAATTTGATAGAAGATCAACTTCTAATGATGCTTCGATCTTGAAATCCAATAGCAATAATTTTTCCACCAATGATGGAGTTGGGACTGTGTTGATATCTCCTCAAGGATATATTCTTCCTTCATGCAATTTACAAGTCAGCAACACCAACAACATAGTTGGATGCGAATCTCTGTTGCTCAGATTGAAGATTGATCAAGATGAAGAAATTAAACTCCTTCACATCAAAGAAGATGCTAAGCTGATAATTTGTTAGGAGTTTGATATGGACAATCCAATCATGTGCTAGACTAGACCAATAGAATAACAAGTTATGATGGAGGACCATGCTACTACAAACCAAAATCAGGCAAAGGAACCCTTCACAGGGAAAGCAAGGAGTTATAGTTTTCAATTTGAAGACCATGTCCTACCATGGATCTAAAAGAAGAAAAGACCAAGAGGAAGACACAAAAAATTGGTTTCTTGGTGGAGAGCTCCATTTTCCCATCACCATTTTTGGGGGCAAAAAATTTTCCTATTGGTTTACCAGGATAAAGCACTATTTCACTATCTCTCAAGAAGTAGCATCTAAAACACTTCAACTCTTGAAGTATTAAATCATTCCATTTGTACATATGTATATTTGTATAGTTTTTAACTCTATTTTGTTTTGTTTGTTTTCATTTTTGGAGCTTTTCATTTTTGGGTAGCATGACTCCATAGCCCAATGGTACACATGAAGACACTGGAGATTCTGGATTCTACTCCCTTCAATTCTTTTTGCAATTGACAAAAGTTCCCCAACTGGAGCCAGCTATTGTTCTCCAAAAATATTAGTCATTTTTGGGACAACATTTGAACTATTTTGGTCCTACAGACCAAAATTGTCTCTTCCCTTTATGAAATTTGTCCTAGGCATTCAAATTCCTCATTTTTCAAGCTTCTCAAAAATCTATAGACTTTGCAGGCTTGAATCTATGGACTCTGTAGGCAGGTTCATTTCTATAAGTTTAGAGACTTATAGAAGCGAGTTCAACCAAAAGAATCAGTTTCTAACACTTGGTCATTTTAAGGATTGGTTCAGTGCCTTGGTTCAATAAAAAATCTCCATCGGCAAGCATCTAAGCAAAGAAGGCTTGAACCATTGAACCATTGAACCACTTTGGTTCAAAGGTTCAATGAGTTCAAAGTTTAAAAGGTTCAATGCTTTTGGTTCAATGACGGGTTCAATCAAAGGAACGATTCAATGGCTTAGTTCAACCAAGTGGTTCAACACTTTATTTCACTCAGGTGGTTCATCTTATTTGTTTCAATGCTTTGGTTCATATTTTGGTTCAATCAAATGGTTCGTCAGTCAATTCAAGGCTTCATTTGAACCATTAAACCAAAGCTTGGTTCAACAGTTGGTTCAACGTCTTTTGGTTCAAAGGTAGATTCAAACACATGGTTTAGAGGTGGATTCGATCAAGTGGTTCAATGCTCAGTTCAATATTTGGTTCAATGCTTTAGTTCATTTAGTTGGTTCATCAGCTTGAACCATTTTGGTTCAAAGCTTGGTTCATCAGCTTGGTTCAACGTTTGGTTCAACCAAGTGGTTCAATAGTTGGTTCATCACCTTGGTTCACTAGCTTGGTTCAATGTTTTGGTTCATTTGATTGGTTCAAAGACTTGGTTTAATCAAAGGGTTCATCACATTAAACCATCTTGGTTCAACCAAGTGGTTCAACATTTGGTTCAATCAAATGGTTCAATAGCTGGGTTCAACCAAGCAGTTGACTCAGGTGGTTCAATGGAGCGGTTCAAATGCAAAAGTTTAAAAGAGCCTCTTGAAGGAAAAGTGCCCTTATAGAGGGCACTTGGTTGACAAAAGTACCCTTCAGAAGGGTCATTTTCAAAGAAGGCCACAAAGGTAATTCTTTTGAATTTTGTTTAAGGAATTCAAAAAAGACTAATGCAGGAAGCAATTCCTTAAGACTTTTTGTCCAAGCTTCTTTCCAAAATTCCTTCAAAATTTTTATCTGAAGGAATTCTTTCAGACAAAAAGTATGAAATTTTTTGGGAAAGAAGCTATGAGAAGAAAGCCTGAAGCAATTTTCAAAGAGGCAAAGTGATCAGGACATTTTCCGTGGACTTTTTATCCCCAAGAATTTGCCTGGGGAAAAGCTCAAGGAAAATGCCTATGGAAACAGTCTGCAAGAAAGCATTGAAAGGCCACAAAAGGACCCTAAAGGGTAGGTGCCCTTATAGGGGACTCTCAGCTTCCAAATATAAGGACACTTCCCTGAAGCTAAAGGGTCACCTTCCCTTCGAGAAGATGTAAAACAAGAAGCCTGAAGGCCATTTGAAGACTGCTCGAAGGGAAGATACCTTGCGGGGGGCTCTTTTCGACCCAAAGTAGACCATTTCTTAAGTCCCAAAAGGGCAGGTTCTTTTTGGGAAAGTGCCAAATAGACAATTTGAAGAAGTACCAAGGGGTGACGCACTCGAAGATGTCAAATTCAAGACAGTGAACTAGCCATGGAAAACATAGTGACAAGCATGTGAATGTCAATTTTAAAGCTCATAAATTTTTTGTTGATCCTTTGAATCTACAGACTTGAATGCATTCACAAGCTTTAAGGCTAAGGCTAGAAGAAAGTGACTAAAGAATAGAACAACAAATTTAATCTAGGACCCAATTTAATTAACCAAAAAAGGAGGAACAATGAAGAAGGATCAGATCACCAGGTGGACATTAAAAGTTGCAAACTTTTAATAGCGTGACTTATTTATCTGCATTGAGAAAAACAAATGGGTAGTGCCCCTAATTTCTAGCCTATCTTCCTAACAGTTTTCAATGCAACATGATGTGTTACTATTCTTGAGTCCTTTTTGAAGGGGCTATATAAGGGACTCTCTTTTATTGTAAATATATCTCTTTTTGATAATTAAAATGAAACTCTACCTAAATTGAAAGACATTACTGAGACTTTGACCTTAGATTGTTGATCATATTTTGTTATTGGAATAAGAAAGAAAGTGATTTATCAGACTTTGTGTTGTGATATCTTTGTTGTTGAGAAAACTATTCTTATGACTTTTTCCTTAATATATCTTTTGTTACTTTAATTCAACAAGCAAATTAGTGATAATAGTCAGGAAGGAGTCTTGAGGAGTCAACTGTGGAGAGACTTTATGCCTCCATAATTGCCTTTAGTGTGTTTTCTTTTCATTTCTATGTAAAGGACCTTGGAACAACTTTGTGCCCTCATTATCCTTCGTATCTTACTCTTGATCAATTCAAGTGGAGACTTTGTGCCGCATCTCAATTTGCTGGTTACTATGTCTTTGGTTAAATTTTGCTATTACTACCAGGAGTATTCTTGTGGCTTGTTGAATGGTACATGAGTGCTTTTTGTCATTTCCCTTGAGTTTTTATTTTGATCCACATGCATCATCTCTAAAGAAAGAAAGATGGATGGTTTATCGTACCCTTGAGTATTATTTTCTATTAATATATATATATATATATATATATATATATATATATATATCATACCTATAGGGAACCTCCCCTTGATGAGAGGAGAGATCAGTCCCCTTCTGATGTGGTAAACCTACACATTTAGATGACTAATCTTCCTACTTTGGCTGATCATACCTATTTTTTTGGTCAATACGCTGATCAACAAAATATTCAACCAACAGTTTTTGGTGACTCCACTGGGGATATACATATTTCTATGCAATTTGGAACCTCAAGTTTCAAATTTAAACATCACCTGTGTCTTACCCATTATCATTATAACCCTTATCCATTATAGATTCTAGCGACTCCATTTCACATCTTACCCATTATCCATATATAGCCTTACCATCTTCTTCCACCTTCCTTATTTTATCTGGTTTGCAAAAACTAGAGTTGTTGGGAAAGAGTGCACAGTTTAAAGCCTCAAGATTCAAACTGAAGCAAGGTCAATTCTTTTCCATTTTTTTTTCACAATCTAGCAGATTTAAGGTATACATAAAGCCAAAGGGCTAAAGGTATCATTGACCTTGTATTTGAGTTGGTACAGTAAAGTGATTTTGATTTGTTTCCTTCACCATCTCATCTCCAATGAACCAAGAGCTTTCCTCCTACTAAAGTCAGATCTCCATTGCCAAACAAAGTATCTACTTCTATTGTTGATAAAGCTTTGCCAATAATTACTCCTTTGAGATTTGTTATTCCTCCTTTTCATAATCCTATAATGGCAGCTTAGGGCCCCTGGGGTAATGCTTTTGGTCCTCTCAATCTTACTCCACCTCTACATGAGCTTCCATGTAGTTCAAGCAAGAATTTCCTCAAATTCTATGGTGCTGCTACAGATTGGTTTTATCATCTATAGGATCAGTCAATAACTGATTGGAATACCCTCAAAGCTAAGTTTGAAGCCAGATTCAAACCTATAGAATATGCACATGCACTTCTAGCTCAACTTACACAAATGAAGAAAGAGCCTCATGAACTAATGAGGGACATCATAGCCAAATTTGACAAATTGAGAAACAAAATTCTTGTAATTGCTCAACCTACAGCTGAGAATCTCAAATGCTTCTTCATTAATTCTTAGTTGCCTGAAGTCAATTTTCTTTTGAGATGTGCTAGTCAAATAGATCTTGTTGTAGCTCAACTTTTGGCCACTGAGGTAGAAGATGATCTCATCTTAGCAGGGAAAATAAGAAGAGATCTAATTAGAAATAGACCATCATCTTGTAAATATGCATCTACAAGAATCACTGATCCAATGGTGCAAAAGCTGGCAAATGAAGTGCTAGCCTTCAAAAAGCAAATGGTGCAAAGAATGTCTTCTGCTCCATACATAGATATGCCAAGGACATTCCAAAATTAGTCATATCAGGGCAATGCTACCAGTAATCAAGGGCAACATAATCACCTTCCTCCCCCATAATGGAAACTTGCCCTTGAAGCTCCTCTAACTAACTCAGTAGTTGGATATTTGGAAATAAAACATGCTTTCTCTTTTCAACCTGAGTTTTAGCAAGAAAATGATGTTGATCTCTTCATGAAGGATCAAGAAGAATCAATTAGAGACTCCCACATTGGTTTCTTAAACTATCAGGATGAACCCAAAAGTGAAGGAGAAGCTATTGATGGATTATATGCAGTGTTTACTAGGTCTAAGAACCAATCAGTCCAGCAAGCTAATAAATAGAAGACAGAGGAGCAACCTCAACCATCAATTACAATTGTTAAGTGTGGAACCACTCTACCTTTTTAGTCAAAGGATCTAGTGATCACCTAAAATGTAAGTACATCAATTTCACCTTCACCTTCTACTTCAATCTCACAAACCAGCCCTCCTCCCAGCCCTCCTAAAACTCAAAAAGTTGAAGTACCTTTCTCTATTCCTAGCTCAATTTAGCCATTTGACATAATCGATCATGTCAAAAAGACAAAAATATAAATGTCTAAATTTGAATATTTGTAAGCTAATCTTGATCAATTGGATAAGCTGATCCAATGTGTCAAGAACCAAACCATCTCTACAGGACCAAAAAATAAAAAGGTAACTCTTGATTCTCTAAAGAACATGCCTATTCCAAATAATTTGGTCATTACTCCCCCAGCTGCTCTTGGAAAAAAATAGAACCTTTCTATGTTTCCCTATTAATAAATGGTTATCAGCTCAACAATTACATCATTGATTTTAGGGCATCTGACAATGTCATGCCTGCTAAAGTAGTTGAGTCTTTGGGCCTCATGCTAACCAAGACATTTTGGAGATGTTTCTCCATGGAGAACAAGCAAGTACCACTGCTGGAGAAAATTAATGATGCCCAATTTGCATTGGCAACCTTTCCAGACAAGAGAATCAGGATGACTGTCTTGGTGGTTGACGTCCCAGCATCCTATGGCATTTTTCTTTGATGAAATTTCTACAAGGACATGGGAGGATAACTAAGCATGGACCTATCTGAAGTAAGGATCCCTGTCCAAGGCATAATGAAGAGATTGCTCCTTGAAAAGGAAGCAAAATATGTGGTCACCCAAACATCAGCCCCTGTAGTACAAATTCTGTTTGAGTCTTTAGGCAAGGGTGATTATTTCTTTACCAAAGAGGATGTTCATGTTTCTACAGATGAAATTCTTGTAGCTGACAATCCAAGAATTTATCTAAACAAGACTTCAATAGAATTGGTAGGGCACAATACAAGTAAGGAAGGGTCTTCCATCTCTAATGAAGAGAAATCTGATAAAAGATCAACTTTTAATGATGCTTCGATCTTAAAATCCAATAGCAACAATTTTTCCACCAATGATGGAGTTGGGACTGTGTTGATATCTCCTCAAGGAGATATTATTCCTTCATGCAATTTTCAAGTTAGCAACACCAACAACACAGTTGGATGTGAATCTCTGTTGCTCAGATTAAAGTTTGCTCAAGATGAAGAAATCAAGCTCCTTCACATCAAAGGAGATGTTAAGCTGATAATTTGTCATGAGTTTGATATGGATAATCTAATCATGTGTTGGACTGGACCAATAGAACAACAAGTTATGATGGTGGACCATGTTGCTACAAACCAAAATTAGGCAAAGGAACCCTTCATAGGGAAAGTAAGGAGTTATAGTTTTCAATTTGAAGACCACGTCCTACCACAGAGCAAAAAGAAGAAAATACCAAGAGGAAGACACAAAAAATTGGTTTCCTGGTGGAGAGCTCCATTCACCCATCACCATTTCTAGGGGAAAAACATTTTCCTACTAGTTTACTAGGATAAAGCACTATTTTCACTGTCTCTCAAGAAGCAGCATCTAAAACACTTCAACTCTTGAAGTATCAATCATTCCATTTATACATATGTATATTTGTATAGTTTTTAATTTTGTTTTGTTTTATTTGTTTTCATTTTTGGATCCTTTAATTTTTGGGTAGCATGACTCCAAAGCCTAATGGTACACATGAAGACACTGGAGATTTTGGATTCTACTCCCTTTAATTCTTTTTGTAATTGACAGAAGTTCCCCAACTGGAGCCAACTATTGTCCCCCAAAAATATCAATCATTTTTGGGACAACATTTGAACTATTTTGGTCCTACAGACCAAAATTGTCTCTTCCCTTTCTAAAATTTGTCTTGGGCATTCAAATTCCTCATTTTTCAAGCTTCTCAAAAATCTACAAACTCTGTAGGCTTGAATCTATGAACTCTACAGGCAGGTTCATTTCTACAAGTTCAAAGACTTTTGTAGGCGGGTTCAACCAAAAGAATCAATTTATAACACTTGGTCATTTTTAGGATTGGTTCAGTGCCTTAGTTCAATCAAAAATCTCCATCGATAAGCATCTAAGCAAAGAAGGCTTGAACCATTGAACCATTGAACCACTTTGGTTCAAAGGTTCAATTAGTTCAAAGTGTAAAAGGTTCAACACTTTTGGTTCAATGACGGGTTCAATCAAAGGAATTTTTCAATGGCTTGGTTCAACCAAGTGGTTTAATGCTTTGTTTCACTCAGGTGGTTCATCCACTTTGTTTCAATGTTTTGGTTTATCCTTTGGTTTAATCAAATGGTTCATCAGTTTATTCAAGGCTTCATTTGAATCATTGAACCAAAGCTTGGTTCAATCTCTTTTCATTCAAAGGCAGATTCAAACACATGGTTTAGAGATAGGTTCAATCAAGTGGTTCAATGTTCAGTTCAATATTTAGTTCAATGCTTTAGTTCATTCGATTGGTTCATCAACTTGAACCATCAGCTTGAACCGTTTTGGTTCAAAGCTTGGTTCAACCAAATAGTTCAATAGTTGGTTCATCACCTTGGTTCACTAGCTTGGTTCAATGCTTTGGTTCATTTGCTTGGTTCAAAGACTTGGTTTAATCAAAGGGTTCATTGCATTGAACCATTTTAGTTCAACCAAGCGATTCAACATTTGGTTCAATCAAACGGTTCAATGGCTTGGTTTAACCAAGCGATTCACTTAGGCAATTCAAAGGAGCAGTTCAAATGCAAAAGTTCAAAAGAGCCTCTCGAAGGACAAGTGCCTTTGTGGAGGGCACTTGGTCAACAAAAGTACCCTTCAGAAGGGTCATTTTCAAAGAAGGCCGCAAAGGTAATTCTTTCAAATTTTGTTTAAGGAATTAAAAAAGACTAAGGAAGGAAGCGATTCCTTTAGACTTTTTATCCAAAGGAATTCCTTCAGACAAAAAGTCCAAAAAATTTTGGGAAAGAAGCTGTGGGCAAAAAGCCTGAAGAAATTTTCAAAGAGGCAAAGCGATCAGAACATTTTTCATAGACTTTTTGTTTGCGATAAATTTTCATGGAATTTTTGTCCATGAGAATTTGCCTGGGGAAAAGCTTGGGGAAAATGCCCACAAAAATAGTCCACAAGAAAGCTGTGAAAGGCCGCCAAAGGACCCTGAAGGGTAGGTGCCCTTATGGGGGACTCTCGGCTGCCAAATAAAAGGACACTTTCATGAAGCTAAAGGGTCACCTTCCCTTCTAGAAGATGTAAAACAAGAAGCCCGAAGGCCATTCAAAGACCACTCAAAGGGTAGATACCTTGTGGGGGGCTCTTCTCAACCCAAAGTGGATCATTTCTTAAGGCCTAAAAGGGTAGGTTCTTTCTGGGAAAGTGCCAAATAGAAAAGTTGAAGAAGGACCAAGGGGTGATGCACCTGAATATGTCAAATTCAAGACAACAAACTAGCCATTGAAAACATAGTGATAAGGGCATGAACATCAATTTTAAAGCTCATAAAATAGCCATTGATCCTTTGAATCTACAAACCCTAATGCATTCACAGGCTTTAAGGCCAAGGCTAGCATAAAGTGACTAAAGAATAGAATAACAAATTGAATCTAGGACCTGATTCAATTAACCAAAAAAGGAGGAATGATGAAGGATCAGATCACCAGGTGGACATTGAAAGTATCAAACTTTCAATAGTGTGACTTGTTTCTCTGCATTGAGAAAAACAAATGGGTAGATGCCCCTAATTTCTAGCCTGTCTTCCTAATAGTTTTCAACACAACATGATGTGTTACTATTCTTGAGTCCTTCTTGAAGGTGCTATATAAGGGACTCTCTTTTATTGTAAATATATCTCTTTTTGACAATTAGAATGAAACTCTGCCCAAATTGAAAGGCATTACTAAGACTTTGAGCTTAGATTGTTGATCATATTTTGTTATTGGAATAGGAAAACAAGTGATTTTTTAGACTTTGTGATGTGATATCTTTGTTGTTGAGGAAACTATTCTTATGTATTTTTCCTTAATATATCTTCTGTTCCTTTCATTCAACAAGCAAAATTAGTGACAACAGTCAGGAAGGTGTCCTGAAGAGTTAACTATGGAGAGACTTTGTGCCCCCATAGTTGCCTTTAGTGTGTTTTCTTTTCATTTCTGTGTAAAGGACCTTGGGACAACTTTATGCCCTCATTGTCCTTCATATCTTACTCTTGAGCAATTCAGGTGGAGACTTTGTGCTGCATCTCGATTTGCTGGTTACTACGTCTTTGGTTACATTTTGATGTTACTACCAGAAGTATTCTTGTGGCTTGATGAATAGTACTTCTGAAAGAAGAGGAGTGCTTTTTGTCATTTCCCTTGAGTTTTTTATTTTGATCCGCATGCATCATCTCTGAAGAAAGAGAGATGGATGGTTTGTCCTACCCTTGAGTATTATTTTCTATTAATATATATAAGGAACCTCCCCTTGATGAGAGGAGAGATCAGTCCCCTTCTGATGTGGTAAACCTACACATTTGGATGACTAATCTTCCTACTTTGGTTGATCAGACCTATTTTGTTTATCAGTATGCTGATCGATAAAATATTCAACCAACACATATGACATGCCTTTTCTTTCAAACACTATACAAACACTAAAAAAATTAAAACATTAAAAATTTAATATTTACATATTTTATTCGCTCCTTGGCATTTATGTTTTTAGTTTATGTTGGTAGATAAGATATCATATTTTTCTATATACATGTGTTTACGTATATTTTAAGTGTGATACAAGTATACCCAAACACATGATCTATGCAATTTAAGATGTTGGTTCTTACCTCTACTCATGTAATATGGACATTGGGGGCATCCACTTATTTGATCACAATACATCTAGATTACATTATTATATGATCATTTAAATTATCATGTTTTAACTTATATAATTACACATGCATTTATCCATGCTTATACCCTTTTTAGTGTACTTGATATGTTATGTACTTAACACCTTTTTCTAACACACATATCTAGGGACTAGTATGATATGTTTATACTAGTTTATTATGTTTCATATTTTCCTTTTATGCACTTACTTAAGTATCTTTCTTTGATTTCTATTATCTTTCTTAGTTGAACAATAAATATGCTCCATTATTTGTAGTTCATGTTCTTTTTTTCACTTTGACATTTTAATATGTCATTGATTATTTTATAGACTTTTGAATATGTCATTGATTATCTTGTGGGCATTTGAACAAGTCATGTCCCTTGAATTATGTGTCATTTGAACATTCCCTTTATTTGAGATCTCCTTGGACCATTGTCTTTTTATTTGATTTTGAGTGTTCTTGTGTGTGTGCACTTGATTTCTTGGTGAGTTTATACTATTAATCTATAGACATTACCATGATCTATATCATGTATCTTAAGCCTTGATGTGATCACATTATTCACAATTAAATGATATATTTACATAGACATGTTTAATCTATATGCTAAATTATACATTCACAAATTATACAATTATATTATCCTTTCAAAGTAAAGTGACTATCTATTTATACTTCCCCTCACCTTAAAAGGGGGCATGTCATAGAGGCATGACCTAAAAAAATATTCATAGTTTTAGAAATAGTGGGATCATGTTAAGGGAATCATGTTCGTCACATTTATACCGGTTCTCAATTTTATATTTTAGTGGGGGCATGTCATGGAAACATGTCTTCCACACTGGAAAATTTTAAAATTGGTTAAATTTCATAATTATATGATCCATATACATATTTGTGGCAACATTATATACATTAGTACCATTTTTATACCCATGTTTCAACTTTATACATATATGAGGTGAATATCCATGCAAAAGAACACATTAAATAGAAAAACAAAAATCTATTTCATATTTCAAATATTTTTATGGACTTTAGCATACATCAAGATGGAATTTTATAGACTATTATTGAGTCAATTTACTGTAGTAGCTAGTTCAATTTTATCAAGGCTGAGGTGATTAAAACACTCAATATTACCAAGTTTATATGATGGAGTGATTAAATCATCAACCCTCACTAGATTGATAATGTGATTCTACTTGGATCACTCACACTCACTAGGTTATAAATATGATTGGGTTACATGGTTGAGTTAACCTCAACTACCAGGTGACAACTCACGTTTACTCCAAAGTTGGTGGGAAGTTGTCCTACAATATATATATATATTGTAGGACAACTTTCCACCAACTTTGGAGTAAAGGTGAGTTGTCACCTGGTAGTATATATGTATATATATATACGTATATATATATATATGTATATATATATATATATACACATATATATATATGTATACATATATATATATATATATATATATATATATATATATATATATATGTATACATATATATATATATGTATACATATATATATATATATATATATGTATATATATATATATGCACTTGTAGGTTTTACATTTTTCCTAATTTAGTTTCAGTTATTCATAATGAAAAATATTTTCAAATCAAATTGATAAAAGGTAAGATGGTTGCATCAATACACAAGTGTACTCCTAGCGTTTCTCTCTTTAATTTAAAACATTTTAAATGATTTCAATTTCAAATTACATGTACTGATTATATAATGTAACATGCTCTTGGTTTTATGTCAGTCACTTGTAAATTGCTAAAGATAGACTCACACAAAGACAATGTATGATATACACTTCTAGGTATGCATTTTGTTTCCTTTAAATTAGAAATGTCATTACCAGATTAAAGAGGGAAAAATTTAGATAATAAATTATAATTATATAAAAACTTAGTATTGTGTACTTAGAAAATACCTTGCATGGATATAATCTTTAGTTTATATACCTTATTTCCACTAAAAAGGTAGCATCTGATATCTCTTATGCCTATTACTTATCTCTTAGTCCAACCATATATTATTATAATAACCAATCATTCTATACTACTCAAAATTCTATAAGCATTCTTATTATCATCTTCTACAAGCTTTGGACCTACACCTATTTTTTATCTTCCTAGAGACTTACATGCCAACCATATGCCTATGTTGATGCTATTTTCCAATGCCCAAAAGTAATAAAATTTCCATTCTAATAATGTCCTTATGGCTTACCTATGTGATTTAATTCAAGATATTTCTTGAAAATATTGATATATATGCATGGTCAATCCTAATTCATATCTCACCTAAAAAATCACAAGGAAACTTACCAAAATCATTATATCAAGAATTCAAGTGAGCAAAACTACCATATTCATCACTCTTTCCATATTAGTCATAGGATTATTATTACAACTAGTTTGAAGTACTAAAGGAACATCCTATGAGCCATACTTTTAAATTTAGAATTTAGGGCAATCTATGTAATTTATTATCACACATTACATCCTTATGCACACACAAGCCAATATGTAAGGGAGAAACACATAGGTCTAAGGTCATATTCATAGTATTATCTATGTAAGAAACACCTATTGATAGAGGGGTTATTGGGGAAGATCAAAACCATGTGCCTACTAACTTATTTTTCCACATTCTCTATAAGGGTGAGGAATCTAGGGTTTGATAATTTGACAAGGTGTGATACCTTATGAGTAATATAAAAGTACACTAAAGCAAAGAAAACATAAAATCTAAAAAGTTCTAAGTGTTCACATCTAGATCTACTTAATATTCTATACTAGACACATATGTCAAATTCAGATAGGTGCATCATCGTAACCATCTAGATCTAATGTAAGAATCTAAATCCATAAATTGAAAATTTATAAAATTTGAAGATTGATCCAAAATGTAGATCCATTCTAATTTTAGTTGGTTCCATGTCAAATTTTCATGTGAACAATAAATGAATTAAGTACTCTTATTTTTCATTTATTGTAATAATAATTGATAGTTGTACTTACCATTTTTAGCATATCTCAACATTTAAATTCAAAATAGTTTATATCTAAGTTTTTAATTAATTATCTTATTATAGATCTTTTTATCAACCTTATGTTTATTCATTTCTATATTATTAACCCTATACTATATTGATCCATACCAATTTAGGGTTAATAATTTTCTATGATAAAACCAAACATATTGAACTCAAACAACACTTTTCAGAGACTTGGTCAATGATAAACACTATATCATTGATAATGTGAGAATTTAATATCAAATTGATGATATTATCATAAGGTATTGCATAAGTAAATTCATTGATGACTTAAGGGGATGATGGACATCTCTCTTCTTTGCATCAAAGCGGGGAATGTTGAGTATGATAAAAATATGGGAACTTGATTATTCATGTTAGATTTATTTTATTGGTATTTTATCAATATATTAAGGTTATTTAATTTATTTATGTTTTATATTAATTATTTGGACTATTTTAGACACTTTTTGGGAACTTCTTAAAAAATATCTAGAAGTGCTAGTTAGAGTGTAGTTCACTAGATGTGCACTTAAATGAGCTCAAACATATATCAATTAATCTAAAATATATGGGGAACATATTTTAGATTTATTTAATTGTAAATAAAGTGTATTTAATTAATTTCATATTTTCTATGGATTTGGGATGCCTAGCTTGACTAGGTTAAATGAGTTGCTTACTTGCTAAGCAAAGCTTCTTGCATGTTGACCTTGTCTTATCAATAAGTCAACCTGATTTTTAAAGTTTAATTTTAGTTACATTAGAGTATATTTTTATTTTAATCAGTGGTTAATTAAATTTATTAATTTATATTTCACTTTAGATACATAACTTTTCATTCAAGTTATCTTGTATTAGGCTTGTTTTTAGCTTTTTTATTAATAAAACATTATCCACAAGGAAGTGTGGTGAAATAATTATTATTGGGAATTATTTTTTCATATTTTTATCTCTATTATTTTAATTTAGGTATTCAAAAATTAAAACTAGCAAACTTAATTATTATTATTATTTGAATCTATTCAATACATATTTTGTCATCAATCACAATTACAACACTACTAGATTTACAACTAGTAATTATGGGCCAAAGTAGATAATATATAGATTCAATTTTATATTAATTAAAATATGATTTTCACTTCTTCCACACATTCCAAACCTTCAAAGTTGAGTAAATAATGGTGTTAATAACCAATATATAGTCAAACAAAACATACTTTATAATAAACATTCCATAAAATATTCACAGATGGAAATATGTCTTAATGTAAAAAACCAAACCTCCATAATTTGTAACATATTTATTCAATTTCATAGAGTCAAACATTATAATGATTCATAAACCATATAAAAAACCCACAAATTTCCCAAATGTCATTCGTACTCAGTTTATTGGAACCAACAAAGTATTTAAAAGGGGCAATCATCAGTATAATATTAGTTAAATTTACACTAGTTAACTACCATTAAAGTGGTTACCCACTCTCATCATTAAATTTATTAAAATTTATCATATTGTATTGAATACTTTTATATAATTTATGAAAACTACCTACAAGTGTTTAGGACAATAAAATGTTGATAATTTATCTCTTATAGTCATAAAGATGAGAGCCAACTCTCATTCGTATGTCTATATGAATAAATAATATGTTATGTTTAATTTATCCACATTAATAATTATATTTACCATTATCACATAATATATTCATAATTCACATACAAAATACAACATAGTTTTAAAAAACTAAAAGATACAATTAATTTGAGTATGATAAGCATTTTTATTTCTATTTATTTTCCTATATACAAGGAAACCCTTACCACTACATAGTCCACACATAATCTAGGTAGAATCACAGGCCAACGATGTAAAATATGATAGTCTATTATATTTAACAATAAATATCAAAACATAAAAATAAAATAAAAAATATTCACTAATGTATTGTCTCTATAAGTTATCAAGCCTTATCATAGAGAATATTTAGTATACTACCTTTGAAATGGGGCATCTAAAACCCACCTAAGAAGAAATGAATAATAAATACTTAAAACTATATATTTACTGATATATAACATACTGTTGATGTAGGAAATTGCACCCTTGGTAGGAGGTTGAGCTCCTGCCTTCTCCTCGCAACTATGGAAACTCCCCTCTCACCTGTGGGAATGGCGAAGCTGGAGGGGAGAGTCTCTAGATAAGGGCTAGCTCCCTTTGATGCATCATGTTCATTTTAGCAAGTGAAAATACAGACATATATGTAGCTATATAAATTGGGGGGATGAAAAGGGAGAAAGATTGTAGGAAAATAAACTACTCTAAAGAGGTGATGCACCAAAATAAGTTGACCTTCCCACATCCACACTTGAAATCAAACAAATGCATACATACACTTTAGACTTGGTAGAAGGACCAAGCTGCAAGAAAATGGTAGGAAGGTTCTTATGAAAACATAGAAATAGAGACTCACCAAGGTGCTGTGAAATGCACACTGTAAGTAACTTCCTCTGTTCTATACTTTCAAAAAAGAGCTCTTCTCCTATCAGCTACCAAAATGGCACCTTATAGATAGCTGGTGTGTTGGTGTTAAACCTGTGAGAGCATCAAAAGACAATGACTAAACACAAATTAACACTCAGGTCATACACACAAATCTATCCAAGAAGAGGTAAAACTGCATTTATTTGATTCAGGTGGAAATTTTAGTAAGGATACACCTTGTAAAATGTGGAAGATGATCCCTTACAAATGAAAAGTTCACAATATATATGAGAAGCAAAGAGGCCCATTTGGTGCTCCCTTTTTTATAAGTGGCCTATCGCATCCCCTCATTAGGAAGAGGAAAACACTGTTGCCGATGTCATCTTTTTAGAAGAGGCCTGCTGCAACCATGTTGTATGATCACCGAATTTGACTTTGGCATTCTAGCATTAATGTGAAACTTAGGCTACGCCTCTTTTCTGCCAACAAATTAAGATTTGTCCCCTTTTAAAAAGCACAGGCCATGCAATTTGCTATTTTCACCATTTGGGAATTATCAGGCAATAAATTGCCTTCCCCTTGCCACTTAGATTACATTGTCACCTAGGATTTGTCCTTTTCCTATTTTGTCTCTTCTAGCTCCTTTGGCCCTCAGGGTGAACATTCTGGCAGGTCACTGCATTCTAGGATTTCTTTTCCATGGTTAGCTCTCTCTCATTTGAAAAGGAATGACTATTTCACTTCGCTAACTTTGACATCCTCTGAGATGTCATTGTCCCCATAACAATGTCAGTCAGGCCTTTGTGGCTTCTCTTCAGCTTGCTTAGTATAGGCACCCCTTCAACTTGCTTAGTTCCCCTTTAGATTTGGGCTGGAAGTCCCCTGCAAGGGAACCTATCCTTCAGGGTCCTTCGGTGGGTCCTTTGCATCTCTAAATTACACCTGCGTGAACAATTTTATTGGGTCACTTTGCCTCCATGTATTTTCATGGACTTTTGTCTGCAGACATTTTCCTGTGGACAAATAATTTGCAAAAATTCTCCCCAGCCCCTGGCCTTTGCTTTAATTTTGGACTACGCCTGAATTCGTTCAGACTTTTTGTCCTAAGGAATTTCTTCAGATAAAAAGTATGAAGGAATTTGGGATGCAAGCATACTTAAACAAATTTTGAATTTTACCTAATTTTCTTCCTTTGTGCACCTGCCCTACTCTAGGGAATTTAACTTTGGATTGCCCTTTGGCCAAATGGAGAACTAATGAACTAGGTGCTGAACTAATGAATCAAGCCCGAACTAAACTTGAAGAGGGATGAACCAAGTGCTGATGAATCAAGGGGCTTAAAATAAATTACTAAACTAACTGAAGAACCAAGGCATTGAACCAGGTCGAAGAAAACATGTCATTGAACTTGAGTAACCCAAAATGACTGGCTTCAAATAGTGAGGGAAGAAGGTGAATGATTTTGGCATGTGGGCAAAAATTGGTCAACAAATTGGTGACTCATAGGGGAAGCATGCTTGCTATGCTTAGAAACTAGTTGCCTTGAAATCCATTAGGTGTGGAGTCAGATGTAGCTATGAAAGAATTAGCAATAGCCCCAAAATATCCAAGAATTAAACATGAAGTTTCACCTCACACACAAAGGGAAACACACAAGGCTAAAAAAATACTTGTGCAAACAACACTTAGGGATTGTAGAAAAAGAAAACTAAAAGCAACCTATTATATACAGCTAACCAGGTATTTTTGATTCCCTCCTAGATCAAAGGGAAAACTTCTAACGTCTCCTTGGCAAGAAGACTTATGGTGCCAAGTAAGTAGCTGAATAAAAAGGAGAGCTGGTGACTTGCTCCTATTGCCTGTCACCTGGTTTGGCTAGCATCCAAGTGAATTAGATTCAAACATGCCTCCAACGTATGTGTACTCTATTTTTTCTTGGAATCTTGTTGAATGCTGGTTCATCATATTGGTGCTCTTCACCAAGAAATCAATGGTTGCTGGCTTATCACCATTAGCCCTTTGATATGTATAGCTCCTCTATAATGCATCATGGTTTGACTTGTTCCCTTCTGCCTCATTAAAGACCCTATTAGAATCATCCTCTGCTTCCTCTTGGCCTTCTTAAAGAAGGGTGACTGTGGCGATGTCTGAAATGGACTCATAAAATGATTGCTCATCCCACAGAACATTGCCTCTTTCTTCAAAACTCTCTTCCTTAAGGCATTCCTCCAAGAAGACAGACCTCTCCATTTCCTCCTCAAAGATCAGGACCTCTTTCTTAGGCTCCTCAATGTAGTCGACCTCATCATCAAAATAGTAAGGAATATCATCAAATAGAGGGGAAGAGAGCTCACCATGCTTTTGTTCCTCCTCATATTGTTGGAACATCTGCATATATGCAAGACCTGCATCTTCTCCATTGCTGATAAGGTCTTCACAAGGAGCATCAATGATGATTCCACCTTCATTGTCACTCATGACAGCCTCTTGAAGAACTACATCTTGGATTTTCTGCTCCTCACTTGCCTCTTACATAACAGGTTCTTCCTTGAGAAGAGGTGAAGTGGAGAAAACATGTGGAAGAGGAGGCAATCCTTGAGCTAAAATCAAATGATTCTCCTCCTTCCATTTGATCAACACTTCATCAATATTAGGTATAGCCTAAAAAATCTCTTGGAAACATGTAGGTGGGGTGTGTTCAGACATGGAATGTGCTATTTGGTCTGAGCCATCCATCACACATTGGTTGAGAAATTTCTCTCTGGATTCCAACTCCATAATTCTCCTAGCCAGATCTTCTTGGAAAAGCCTTTCCTAGAGGTCTCCAACATCATCATCAGCAGGAGTAGCCTTAGCTTCTTCAAGGTTTTGAGAAAAACCTTTCTCTTCCTCTACCCTGACCCATGATTATACTATTTTTCCCCAGTTCAGGATCTTGGAATTGGGATTTTGCTCCTGTGAAAAGGCAACAACTTTGTTTTCCATAAGGTCCTATGGCTCCTCCACAAGGTTTGAAAGTTTGAACTCTCTTTCAAGAAGTAGCTTCATCTTAGCTTCTAAATCTTCAATTTTCTTGGCTAGATTGTCTTGAAAGAGTCTTTCTTGGAGGTCACCCGCATGACCCTCTTCAAAGCTTTGAGCTGGTCCTTGGCAATCCTTCCTCCAACTCAAAATCTACATATCATGTTGAAAAATTTGGGGAGGCTAAGGAATGCAAGGAAGAGACTATTGATGCATTGGAGGAGTCTCTAGAAGAGGGATGTGCTAGCTGGTGGTACTCCCCCAAATGGAAGATTCATGATCTAAGGAGTTTAGAAGGTTCATCTCCATGGGAGGTTGTTCTGATGTCTTCTAGTGTTGGAAAGCCAGGTGCACAGGATTGGGGGTAGATGTATTTGATGAGCTGGAATGAGCAAGTGCTATCTGATAAAAAGGATTTGGTGTAAAAGAGGGGCTTTTTTTAGAAAGGGAGGGTGCACACAAGGCTGATTGCCTTAAATAGATGGATTTCTCCATTGTGCTACCTCCTCTTTCATGGGTTGCAAGGGCTGAGCTTGCCTAAACAAATGGTCCTCTTTATACATCAGCTCATGCTAATATCTATACTACTCTTCCAGCCTATTAATCTCTAATTCTAGTGCCATCTCCTTTATAGTTGCAGGGCAACTAGGAGAGCTACTTGAGGTGATTGCATAAATATTTGGAGCTTGATCATAATCATACGAAGGAAAACAAGACCCATGATTTTGCACAAAGGAAATACACATACAAGAAATGATTTTTGATGGCACCATGCTACTTAACTAGAAAATTTAATTTAGAGTCACTAGATGCTAAAAACTTTGATTTGCTGTAACAAGACTAGCATCAATCCTGAAACCTTATTGCATTGTAAAACTGTGGTCCCACCGGGTGTGCTAAAATTGTTGATGTAGGAAATTGCACCCTTGGCAGGAGGCTGAGCTCCTACATTCTCCTTGCAACTATGGAAACTCCCCTCTCACTTGTGGGATTGGTGAAGCTAGAGGGGAGAGTCTCTAGATAAGGGCTAGCTCCCTTTGATGCATCATGTTCATTTTAGCAAGTGAAAATACAGACATATATGCAGCTATATAAACTAGGGGGGATGAAAAGGGAGAAAGATTGTAGGAAAATAAACTACTCTAAAGAGGTGATGCACCAAAATAAGTCAACTTTCCCACATCCACACTTGAAATCAGACAAATGCACACATACACTTCAGACTTGGTAGAAGGACCAGGCTAAAAGAAAATGGTAGGGAGGTTCTTATGAAAACACATAAATAGAGACTCACCAAGGTGCTGTGAAATGCACATTGTAAGTAAATTCCTCTATTCTATACTTCCAAAAAAGAGCTCTTCTCCTATCAGCTACCAAAACGGCACCTTGTAAATAGCTGGTGTGTTGGTGTTGAGCCTGTGAGAGCATCAAAAGACAATGACTAGACACAAATTAACACTCAAGGCATACACAAAATATCTATCCAAGAAGAGGTAAAACTGCATTTATTTGATTCAGGTGGAAATTTTAGCAAGGCTATGCCTTGTAAAATGTGGAAGATGATCCCTTACAAATGACAAGTTCACAATATATATGAGAAGCAAAGAGGCCCATTTGGCACTCCCTTTTTTACAAGTGGTTTATCTCATCCCCTCATTGGGAAGAGGAAAACACTATTGTCAATGTCATCTTTTTAGAAGAGGCCTGCTGGAACCATGTTGTATGATCACTAAATTTGACTTTGGCATTCTAGCATTAATGTGAAACACAGGCCGTGCCTCTTTTCTACCAATAGATTAAGATTTTTCCCCTTTTAAAAAGCACGGGCCATGCCATTTGCTATTTTCACCATTTGGGAATTATCAGGTAATAAATCACCTTCCCCTTACCACTTAGACTGCATTGTCACCTGAGATTTGTCCTTTTCCTATTTTGTCTCTTTTGGCTCCTTCAGCCCTTAGGGTAAACATTCTGGTAGGTCACTGCATTCTAGGCTTTCTTTTCCATGGTTATCTCTCTCTCATTTTAAAAGGAATAGCTATTTCACTTCGCTAACTTTGACATCCTCTAGGACATCACCGTCCCTATCACAATGTCAGTCGGGCCTTCGTGGCTTCTCTGCAACTTGCTTAGTCTAGGCACCCCTTTGACTTGCTTAGTGCCCCTTTGGATTTGGGCCAAAAGTCCCCCATAAGGGCACCTACCCTTCAGGGTCCTTCGATGGGTCCTTTGCATCTCCAGACTGCCCCTTGGGCTCCTACAGACAATTTTCTCGGGTTGCTTTGCCTCCATGTATTTTCACAAACTTTTGTTTGCGGACATTTTCCCATGGAAAAAAAGTATACAAAAATTCTCCCCAGCCCCTGGCCTTTGCTTTAACTTTGGACTGTGCCTGAATTCCTTCAGACTTTTTGTCTGAAGGAATTCCTTCAGACTTTTTGTCTGAAGGAATTCCTTCAGACAATTCCTTCAGACAAAAAGTCTGAAGGAATTCAGGATGCAAACAATCTTAAACAAATTTTGAATTTTACCCAATTTTCTTCCTTTGTGTGTTGCCCTCCTCTAGGGCATTTAACTTTGGATTGCCCTTCAGCCAAATGGAAAACCAATGAACTAGGTGCTGAACTAATGAATCAGGCCCGAACTAAAATTGAAGAGGGATGAACCAAGTGCCAATGAATCAAGGGGCTTAAAACAAATGACTGAACTAACCAAAGAACCAAGGCATTGAACCAGGCCAAAGAAAACATGTAATTGAACTTGACCAACCTAAAATGACTAGCTTCGAACAATGAGGGAAAAAGGTGAATGATTTTGGCCTGTGGGTAAAAATTGGTCAACACATACTATCTTGAACCATCAATAGTAAATTCACTATTAAACTAATTGAAACCACATTATACTGCCACTAGATTGAGTCAGTATCACAAGTTGAAAGCATAGAACCTTCATATAATGTGACAAGCATTTAAATGATGATAAATTTACTCAAGAAAACTCCAAATGAAACCACTAAAATAAGATATGCCACCTCTAAAGGAATACCACTATATTGGGGTACACAACCACTAGATGGAAAATAAACCTTAAACAATGTCACAAACTTAATATTTAAACATTTTGACACATATCCATACCTTACATATGAATAATAAAGTTAAAAACAATATATTAACAAATTTGGTATGTTGTCAACCATTATTTTCATATTTTTCCAAATATGAAAGTATCAAGCATAATATCGAAATGAAGTATGCAATCAAAAATATTACCACATTTTAAAAAAATAACTAAGTATAAAAATGAAGTATGTAGTCAAGAAAATACCATATTTTTCCAAAACAAAACAAGCATAAAAATGAAGTATGCAATAAATAATAATACCATATTTTTCCAAAAGTGTAGGGTACCTACAACATGCTAGTTTTTTTTTGTTTTATACTAAGCAAACCAAATAAAATCATAAGTTTAAATTAAGTTTCACTATCATGGATGAAAATATATAAGAAGAAAAAATACCCATATAACCCATGAGGTTTGAGGTACCTCATCCTCGTCTATAAATGTAATACTACAACCATTAAAATTGAAACACTATAGTTTCTAAACATTTAAAATGAATACAAATTTTAAATCAAACTTCATATAAATTCTCAGGTTTCTTATTTCCTATTATATCAAATACTAAATTTAAATAATTCTTTTCAAATAATAATACATATTTTACCTCAACAAATAAATAATAATTTCTTACTAAATAGAGCTTTTTGGTACTTTCTTGAATAATGGTGAAAATAATAACTTACTACCTGGGTTCACCTTCCACTCCCAAATATTATTCCTCCACCATTTTCCCTTATTTATCCATGACCTCCTTTCTAATTTTTTCCAGCCACCACTTCAAATTACCTAAACCAAACTTATTTTTAGCATGCAAACCATTAATCTCTCCAAAATATTTGAAAGAATTCCAGTTTGTGTGATATATTTTCTATTTTAGTCTCTAATTACCTCGTGATATTTTAGTGTTAAAAAAATTTAAAAAATCATGCATTTTTACCTCTAATTGAGTTCAAAATGAGCCCACAGACCATCCCATACAAACTATATTTTTTTGGGGTTTTCCCCAATAATAATCCATATAAAAAATAAACATAATCATTCTCTTCTTTTGAATTTGGGATTTTATCTCCCCTTGAATATGGGACTCATTAATTTTCTTTTATCATCATACCCTAGCACTTTTTGAGTACCAAAGTTATGATTTACTCCACATAATAGTCCCAAATCATTGAATAAATTTTTATACAATGCACAATAATTTTTTGGAGGGATTAATATACCAAGACATTATTATTTATGGTTCCCATTTACCTAAAAAATATCACAAAATAGTAACCAAATTCATACAAATATGCTCATGCAAATGGAACCAGGTTATGACTAGACATACCATACATGACTAAAACTAACTTGCAATGTGTAAAACCATAAAAATTTGACACATAACCCAAACATTAAAAGGAACATTAAATCATCACTCAACATATATATAAACATAATAAAATTAAACTCATCTTAAATAAAACTATGTGAGTTTAATTTTATCTCTCTACCCCTAATGACCATGATTTGCTTCCCCCTCCTATGATTCCCTCCCATAGTGTTCATATGTGAGGGAAAATATAAACTATCTTTCATCCATCTTAATTAAATAGAAGGTAGTTAGTCTATCATTAGTCATAATTCTACTAAAATAATTTACAATAATAACATAAAGTAGTATAAAAATAAACCATTGTTTATATATAAAAAATTATAATTTATCAATTTGACATGCATTTTTTATATCATTAAAAATTATTTAAGATTAAAACTGCTAAACATCATCATTTGGACTAATCATAATAGTAATGAAATTGACACTTTCATAATCTATGAAAAATAAACTAGAATAATAGAGTGGGATGTAACACTTGATCCATTATCAAATAATACATCATGGATGGGTTGTTGATCAATGTATGCTCATATACATAAGACATGGAAATAAAAATCATAATACACTATCTCACTATCATAAAAGGTGATTATAGGATGTGGTTGAGAGATTTAAATAATTATACTCATGTGTATTAAGAGGTGGTTGTACATTATAGGTATGATGCACTACTGAACTATCCTTGTTTGTCTCCTAGTTTGGTAATGGCTCACTAAAAATTTTCAACTTAAATTTTCATTCTATTTTCACTTATATTACTCTAAAAAAGTGCTTAACTCAATGAAATTATAATTGATAAGATCTTGGATGTGGATTTTGATCTTACAAAAAATTATTGATAGTGTCCATCACATCTATGGTGATCACAATATGTATTTATATCAAATGATTTAATTTGAGGTCTACTCAATGTCAATATTTAGTGGTGGAGGTAGAGTAATGGGATTACACTTAGTAAGTTTTGTATAAATTTATGAGGTGGTTGTGGTAATCTAAATAATTACAATCTTGGTTGATCTAATAAAAAAACTTGTTTAAAAGTTTATATATAAAATCGACTGTGATATTTGCATCAATTTTAGTATTTTTTGGTTTACCTTTATAATATGGTTTTCTTTGAAACTTTTTTGTAAAATTTTTAGTATATACAAGTGCATATTTAAACTTGTTCAAAGTGAGAAGTCGGACTTCTCTTTTCCTTATTGTATGAGAAAGTTACTCAAATGATTTGAATTTCTTAAAAATGATGGACTCATGTAAATGTAATATAAAATTTTGTTTAAATATTTATTGTAAATCATTATCTACTAAGGTGTTAGTCATTTTGGAAAGAAAGGTCTTGTAATAAATTACATAGTCAATAATAGAATATTTATTTATTTTCTTAGTTTATAAATTTACACATAAGAGATATTTTCATTAATGTTAATAGCAAAATTATTAAGAAACTAATCTACTAATGGTTGAATTATTTGACTAATTGGATAGGTAAATACTAAAAAAAATGCAAGACATTATATTTTAGGCTAATAAGAAACAAATTAGTTAAAAATTTGTCATTAAAACTATAATCCAAACATGCCACATGAAATGATCGAAAGTGTTGTTTTGTATCTCCTTTAACTTCACCTAATGAAAGTTTAGGAGCTAAAAATCTTGTAGGTAAAAGATATGATGCAATTTTTAGTCCTAATGGATTGTGAAGGTAGGTTTATGGGTACATTGGCTATCTATATTTTGGTATACCTTTCTATAATTACAACATCTTGGGATGTAAATCTGAAATAGTTTATGCAAGGGATTGTGTAGTAGGAAAGAAAGGTTATGTATTATGTGTAGCTATCAAGGATTTTATATGAGTGATTTGGTTAGGCATGGTCATTTATATGTTATAATATTTATTATTCCCTCAAACTGAAATTGAATATCTAATTATAGTGTCAATAATAGAGGTAGAAACACCTGTGGTAAGGTAAATAATGTAAAATATTGGCTATTGTTGTGCATCGAATAAACTTTCACTTGTTGTACACTTTTAGAAGATAAAGGTACTTTTATTAATATATATCTTATGGAATTTTATGGATTCCTAATTATAATTTGGACAAATTTTAGTCTTGTTCATAATATACTCCATTTATTTCATCAATATGGATTCTAAGTCTTCATGATGTAGAGGGAGAAATATTACCAATTTATC
Organism: Torreya grandis; assembly: GCA_037957365.1. Classification (NCBI taxonomy): domain Eukaryota; kingdom Viridiplantae; phylum Streptophyta; class Pinopsida; order Cupressales; family Taxaceae; genus Torreya; species Torreya grandis. The sequence continues at coordinate 929,882 of JARHVA010006316.1, forward strand.
TCACAAGTTTCTTCAATTAGGCCTATTTCTTTGTAGCCCTTCCAAAGCACTTATATTTTTGGGTTAATAAATAAATACAGTTTAAAAATAAAACAAGACCAATTTTAGATACCCATTAATCTTTTACAACTCCCTACAAAGTTTAAGGTTCTAACTCTCAAGGAAAGTTTATCAACTTAACTAGACCTTCTAGCAGTTAAGCCTTAATTAGGTCTATATAATAGTCAAACTAAGTTTTGGATATAAAATTATACACATGTGACAAATATTTAATAAAAATATGTAATCATTTTAAGAAAAATAAATTCAAGCTTGAGGTGAAATTTGGAGTGTTGAAAAGGTTTCTAGAGTTCATAACCACAAATTACCCAAAAACCCTAGATAAAGTTCTACACAGACCTAAGAGGCTATATATCAATATTTTATAGCTAAATATTGTGTTTAAAGAACTAAAAAACTATAATAAGGTATATTAAATAATTATTAAACTATATGAATTCAAATAAAACTCAACTATACTATAAATAGACTCAAAAATTTCAAATACTAGCCTGACTATACACAAAATGATAGTGTATAAGACTATGTCAATAAATATTAGGGATTTAAATGAGATATTGATCTCTCAATGGATTCTTTAGAATAAAAAAAAGTTTAATTAATCTATTATAAAATATAAACTACACTTCCAATATCCAAAGTACTTTAATTAGACTAAAGAGACCCTCTACTCTTCTTTGTTCTTGACTGTGTTAAAATATAGAATTCCCAAGGCCTGAGGTTATAACCCTTCACTCGTAGATCAATGAAAAAATATAAAATTATAAGAATTAAATAATTTTTTTATAAATTATGAAACCTACCAAGTATTAGATGAATTCATAATACTCTCTAAAATCATTCTCCATTCATTTATATTCTTGGACTTAAACAATCATACATAGAATTTAAAGGTAGATAGTCTTCTTTTTCAAAATTTTATCTTATTCTTGGTTTTATTAAAGAAATAAACCTAAATATACATTTTAATGAGAATATAATTAAGTCATAAAATTCATTTTAAATTCCTATAATTTCTCTAATTGGTTCTTGATAACTCCAACATATCTCAATTCTTAAAGGATCAGATTTCGTAGGCATTAAATAAGTTAAAATATGGAAAGCATGAAAAATAAAGAGTGTCAAAAAAAATTTAACCATTAAAATATATAAAATAAACCTATAAATACCAAAATAAATCATTATAACCTTAAAAAAACATGTAAAAGACATTATAAACCTAGATATAAATTAAAAAAATTCAATTGGTAGTTTTGGCAAGAAAGCCATAAATTCAAAATTTCAGACTTCTAAATACATCTACACACTTGTAAATGATTAATTATTGATATATATAACTAATAATACCTATAAATACTCAAAATAATATATTAAAAATCTAAAATTTTAACTAAATAGAATTCCTAAGTGGTTCTCATGCATCATACTCCCTATGAATGAGAAATTAACTCATGAACTCCTGTTCATGAGGTCTTAAAGAGTGCCTCCATGATTTATGGTATTTGATTATATCATAAAAGTGTATTAATATATAATATGATGTTTTTAATTTATTTTTTAAAAATCTTTGAGTTTGGTTCTTTTAATGACCTTCTTGTCCAAGATGAGTTCAAGTTCTTTCTTTGCTTGTGGCAACTGATCTGCCCATTCTTGGACTATTGTGTCTTCAATCCTAGTTGTTGGATTATGATTATATCCTTTTTAAATGGATACAAGTATAAAAAATTTAATATACTAGATATTATTATAACAATAAGAAAATCTATCTCATGTGCATTATTGGAGAACTTCCTTATTAGGATTACCCTTTATTTAGGATAATTTAGTTTATCCTAAGTTTCTTTTTCATGTGTGAGAAATTTATATTTATGTGAATTATTAATTCACATAAATTTGGATTCCATGAGGTTTCAATCACCTCTTTTTTCTCCCTTAGGATTTGGGAGTTACTTGCATAAGTAAATCCTTTCCCCTCATGGCACACACCTCCCTTTTCTTTGTAAGGGTTTAGGACACAAGTGTCACACACTTGAAGGGATTGTAAGGTCACAATGGGGTTATATGTAACTCTCATTTTCCTCTTATATATATATATATATATATATATATATAGTTCTTATTCTCCAATTTTCTTCACTAAGAATCATTTAGTTCTCTATTCTTCTCTTATATTTTTATCAAATCTTGTACTTGTGGAGATATTTATTACAAGCCTTCTAATAAAATCACGTGTGGGTTTATCCATCACATTCATTTTCCCACTTTAAATATCTTATCACTGTGGTGTGATTTTTATAGGTAACTTAGTTTTGTATGCATTCTTATTTTCTCTCACTTTTATGGTTGTCATTAATGATATTTTTTGGGTTAAAATCCTTTCATGGTATCAGAGCTATGATCATTTTAATGATTTTTTTTAAAGGTGGGTATATTTATTTAAGGAGAATTATAATGGAGAGTTTTAAATGGTGTCATAGTTATGTCATGTAGGTGTCCAAGTGAGTGGATGAAGTGTCTTGATAGTGTATGTGACAATGACAAAGTGTGTAATGTGATTGTCCTAGTATGCTTGAAATAGGCTTGGTTGATCTTCTATTTTGGCATGGTTAGAGATGTTTAGATATGAGTATGGATATTTGAGAATATTCAAGGGTTCATATAAAAATTCAAGAATAATTTTATTTCTTATGTTTTTTTATTAGATTTCATCTGGTTGATCATTATTTTCATTTAGCTATTTTGGGTCTAGTGGTAGAAAATTTGAGTAGACAGTTTATTGACATCACCATTACCTCATGTGGATGAGTTAGGGGGGAGTTGGTCATATGGTTGTGATAAAATTTGTGCATATTTTATATGTGATAAATTTTAGGTCATGAAACAAAGTGAAACATAATATATGTAAGTGCAAATTTAGGTTCCCAAAAAGTTTGATAGTGTTTTCCCATACTTAGCCAAATTTGCAACGCGGCAAGAAAAATTGAGTAGGCATTTTGATGTAGTCTATTTCAAATGTGTGGAAGTTTAATAATTATTTGATCATATGGGTTTGTTTAATTTTGTGCCTAGTTTATTTGTGATAAATTTTAAGTCATACAATGAAAGACATAAAAAGTTATGCATGTACAAAGTTGACCTTCCAAGTAGCTCTTGACATAGTTGGCTCTGTGGTAGAAAAATTTGAGTAAGAAGATTAATGTTGTTATATATTACATAAGCAAAGGTTATAAGAGACTATTTATATATTTTATATATTCTCCTATTTGAGGATATTATATGGTACAACTTTTAGATCATTCATCTAATCACAATGAAAGTTATTGAGGTCTAAATTTGGCCTTCTAGGTAAATTGCAATGGTTCTTATACTTAGTCAATTTTGAAAAAGATAAAGATCAAGACCAAATGAAGATATAATGGTTTTTGAGTGATCTTATAGATTGATCTAGTTGAATGTATAAATTTAAAGAGGTCAAAGTGATAGTTATTTAACATTGAGCAAAGTTAAAGATCAAGCTTCTTCTAAGATTTGATGGTGAGTAGCTATATGTATTAATCAGAATCAATGGTGCATATTGAGTGAAATGAGTTCAAAGTGTAAAATTTTATCATAAATAAATATTTAGCTATGTACAAGAGATCAATGGAGTGTGTTTATTCTTGGATGTTAGGAAAACGAGATGATGTAAAGTGTTCAAAGTTTAACATTTGGGCAATGGTGCACTATGAGTTAAAGTTCAAAGAAGATCGATGGTGCATGTTAAATCTGAAGACATGAGATGTGAGCAAAGTGACCAAGGTTTAACTATGACCATTTTATTTTGAATATTTTAATTTAACAAAGGAAACACTAGTGTTTAGTTTTTGGGTCATATCCTTTGATACAAGCAGAATTAATTATGGTGTAAAAAGTGAATTTTTAGAGGACTCCAAGGTACATATGGAAATATATATTTGAAGATCTGAAAGTGTGTACAATCAAAGATATTGAGGCTCAAATTTGACTGTGTTTTTGCATGTTTTGCATGTAACCTGACAAGGGTATTTGGGTTGTGCTTGTTGGTATCTTGGTGTTTAAAGGTGAACTAGCTATTGGAGTATGTTGTAGACTCCATGAAGACCATCTATGTGCATTATGAAGGTTTGACCAATCATATGTAGTATGAATAAAGGGTTATAAGTTGACTTTGTTTTCATTCATAATGATTATGTGTACATAGAGGTGTTTGAGCTAATTCAAGGTTAGAAAAAGTATGATATGATGGATGTTGACACTTAAGAAGGATATATAGATCATGTGGCATGGTCCATGTGGTGGAAAGTGTTTTTATGTTCTTAGTTTGCTTGGAGAAGTGTCAAAGAGGTGAATGGGTCATCATAAGACCTAAAAGGTGTCTTAGGCCTATTTGAAAGTATGTTTTGATTAAGTGTGACCCAAGTTAGATATCTTAAGGGTAAAGGCATGTGTTGTGGTTGATAAGAAATATTTTCATCTTGATAATCATGATAGATCTATAAATGGTGAAACCAAATGTGTTGGTTTCTAGATATTAAAGAAGACATTTTTTATGAGATACTTATGAGTAGGTGCTTGAAGTGGAGGTTTGTGTAGACTAGTGGAGTATGTGTCAAGAGTGTAATAGAAACATGTTGGATCAAACTGAAGAATAAACATATGTGAGTAGAACATGTGTTAAAGAACATATAAGATATAGGAAAGACATAGGTCAAAGTGAGGACTATTTATATGACCATTTGATCATATTATTAGTGTTGTGATTGATCTATTATAGGTTGATAAGTAGGAGAAGTGTGGAGTGTTCCATAAGTTGGTTTTTAGATGCATTGTGAGTTTGTGAATAAGTAAAGGAGGCTATGTTATCAGAGGTCCATCATCAGGTGTTGAAGACATCAATTGAAAGGTGGAGCTATTCATCTCATATGAGGTTTAAAGGACTTGATCTTCCTTAAGAGTAGTAGATCCTTGTGAGATAGGTGTTTCACTAAAGGCCTTTGGTCAAAAATACCTGATAAAGGTTTTGGGTCAAAAGGAATTGATCATCTTAGGGGCTAGTGCTCCTTGTAAAACTTTTATTTCACTAAATTTTGGTCTAAATGACTTGATTAGTCTCTTATTTGTAATCTCTTATAATATAAGTAGTCCATGTGTTACAAGCTTAAGAGTGGGTTTTATTCCATATGAGGGTTTCCCATAGGAACTATGTGTTGTGTGTTTTGATCTTGCATATGCATTAAATGAATGATCTCTCATTATTAATGATTGATTTATCAAGTTAATATATGTTGATTGTAAAATAGTTTGAAAATACTGGAATTGATTAAAAAATATCTAGGCTCACTAATTCACCCCCTCTCAATGATTATACCTCTAACAATTAGTATCAAAGTAGGTCCTTCTTACAAGTTTAACCACTTGAAGGTGATCAAAGGTATAATGGTTGATAAAGAGGTTATGGTTTTTCTTCAAGACAAAATAGTATGTGCTTTATCAAACATTAATTCAATCATGGATGATTTGAAAATGAAAGTGAAATATCTAGAAGTAATTATCAAGAATATGCAGGTTATGATGGTTAAAGGTCTCAATCAAAGGGAGGAACAATTGAAAAATAAAGTCACAAATTACTCAAATGTGCTCTTATCCAAGGACAAAAGGGATTTTAGCTCCACCAAAAGGGATAAGAATGAAAATTCATGGACATGTAATGATCAAGAGAAAATAAGGTCAAATTTGAATGATGTTTTTAATGGGTATTATTTTTCCTACAATAAATTTAGTCATAGATATAGGGATTGCACTTTCTTCTAGAGATCAAAAGGAATATTATATGCTATAATTGTAACCAATGAGGTCATGCAGCTAAAAACTATAAAAGAGATTTTTATAAAAAAGGATATACAAGTCATTAACACCATCAAATGTTTCAAGAATACTAAGTCTAATATTGAAGAAGAAAAGAAGCATAATTTAAGCGGTCCACCAAAGGAATAGTCAATTTTTGTTCAAGTAGCCTTGCATACTCAAAAATATGGGAACAAGAGATGGTTCATAGATAGTGGATACTCAAATAATATGATAGGAGATGAGAGCAAGTTTATCTCTCTTAGGAAGAGCAACCCTGGTTCAATAAGATTTGGTGACAATAAATATACTAACATAGTTGGCAAAGGTATTATGAGTTTGGATAATGGTCACACTAGGACTATGAATGTCTTATATGTAGAATGTTTGAAACATAATATTTTAAGTGTGAGCCAAATTTATAAGTAAGGAAATTTTGTAACTTTTCATGATGATGTATGTGAAGTAAGAAAGGCTAGAAGATTAGTTGTAAATGTTTATAAAATTAGTAACATGTATGTACTCCATGAATCCAAGGAGTGATTCATGAGTCAATTGGAAGGAAGTTGGCTTTTTCATAGAAGGTTTGGACATATAATTTTTTATAATATGGTAAAGATCAGTTCAAAGGGGTTGGTAAGGCATATGCCCAAGATTTCTAATATTTCTCATTATCTTTGCAAGGCATGTCTTCATGGGAAGAAAATCAAAAGAAGATACAAATACAATGAGTTATCCACTACAAATCCATTAGATTTGATCAAAACTGATCTGTGTGGACCTATGAGAACCCAAAGTATTCAAGGTAATAGCTAATTCATGCTTCTCATTGATTATTTTACTAGGATGACTTGGATATTTTTTCTTGAAGAAAAATAATAAGCTTTTGCAACATTTATGGCATTCAAAGTGGTTGTAAAAAATGATAAAGGGTAAAAGATCAAGTGTGTAAGATAAAATAGAGAAGGTGAGTTTTGGTCTCATGAATTTGATGATTTTTGTGAAAAGCAAGGGATAAGGAGACAATATTCTATTGCTATAACACCATAATAGAATGATGTTATTAAAAGGAAGAATAAGAATGTTCAAGATATGAGTAGAACCATGCTTCAAGATTACAAAATATTAGATGGTTATTGTGAAGAGGTAGCCAACACTTTAGTTTACATCCTAAACAAGTGTCAAATCAGAGTAAATAGTGATAAGACTCCTTATGAGTTATGAAAGAATAGAGCAACTAATGTCAAACATTTTAGAGTGTTTGGGAGTAGTTTCTTCATCAAAAGAGATGAATATAATATTGGAAAATTTGATTCAAAGTTTGATGAGGGTATATTTTTAGGTCACTCTTCTATTATTACTTCCTATAGGTGATTCAACAAGAGACTTCACAAGATTATTTAAAGTTCAAATGTAAGGGTAGATGAGACAAGTGGAGTCAAGAAGTCAAAATTATAGGTAACTCAATTCAAAATTCTATTACAAACAATGATGAGTTATCTATTCAAACAAATGATAAAGATGAAGAGGAGGAAGAAAGACAAGACTCTAAATTTCCATCTAGAAGAATTTTAAAAGATCAGCCAATATCTCAGGTTATTAAAAATGTTAGTACAAGTTTGCAGACTAGAAGGAGAATGTTGATCAATCAGTATCAACAAGACTCAACTCTATTGTGCATGATTAGACCCAAAACATTCATGAAAGCTAGCAAAGATGAAAGATGGATTGATGCAATGGATGAAGAACTTGATTAAATTGTAAAAAATGAAACATGGGATTTAGTTCCTAGGCCAAAAGATAAAAATATGATAGGTACCAATTGGGTTTTAAAAAACAAGATAAATGAGAAAGGATAATTCATAAGGAACAAATATATATTGGTGTGTAAAGGATATACTCAGGTTTAAGGAATATATTTTGATGAGACTTTTGTTGTTGTGGCAAGAATGAAATCAATTATACTCTTCTTGGCATTTGCATGTTTTAGAGGATTTAAGGTATACCAAATGGCTGTGAAATATACATTTATGAATTAAAACTTACAAGAAGAATTCTACATTGAGTTACTTGAAGGATACCTCATGTCCAATAATAAAGATTTTCTATGTAAATTGAAGAAGGCTCTTTATGGTCTTAAACAAGATCCTAGATATTGGTATGACAGGTTAGATAGGTATCTTTTGAGTCAAGGTCTTAAAAAGGGGTAGATGATAGTAATTTATAAATTAAGAGAGAAGGAAATCATCAATTTATAGTGGTTATATATGATGGTGACATAGTTTTTTGATCTGACAATGATACTATGAGTAAAGAGTTTGCAGATACTATGAGGATTGAGTTTGAAATGTCAATGTTGGGATAAATTTCTTTCTTCTTAGGACTATAAATTAATCAACTTGATGTAGATATATTCATTTAAAAATATAAATAAATTAAGGATATGCTAAATAAGTTTGGCATGATGGATTATAAACCAATGGGTACTCCAATGATCACATGATGCAAGTTAAGTAAACTATATGACTCACCAAAAGTTGATCAAACTTTTTATAGATCTTTGATTGGAAGTATTTTATACTCTACTAATTATAGGCCTAATATCATGTAATAAGTTTGTATTGTAGGAAGGTTTAAATATGATCCAAGATAATCTCACTTACAAGCAATCAAAATGATCTTGAGGTATCTCAAAGGCACCATAGAGTATGGTTTATGGTATCTTAGGAGTAAAGAATTCACATTGAAATCATATACTGATGCAGATTGGGTAGGATGTGTGGATTATAGGAGGAGCACCAATGGTTGGGTCTTATTCATTGGGGAATTATTAGTGTCTTGGATAAGCAAGAAGTAAGCCTTAGTATTTATATCAACTATAAAAGCTGAGTATATAATAGATGCCTCTTGTTGCATGCAAGTCATGTAAATGAAACAAACCTTAGAAGATTATAAGGTAAGACAAAATGGAATTTATCCTATCTATTGTGAAAATAATAGTGAAATTATTATCTCAAATAAGCATATTATGAACTCAAAAACTAATCACATTCCTATTAGATATCTTGAGAGAACAAGTGAGTAATCAAAGTGTTAAGTTGGAGTATGTGCCTAAAAAACAACAACTTATAGATATTATGACCAAAACATTTTCAAAATATACATTTGAGTATCTAATACAAAGTTTGGGTGTCATTTATTTCTCTATGAATCAATAAAATGTCTTTTAGTTAATGGGAAATAACAAGTTCATGAGCATTGCTCCAGAGGTGGCTTGAGAGAGAAGGCTAGTAAGTCTGTGTGGTGGTCCTTCATGGTGTTTGGAGATCTAAAGATGCTAAAAAGTTAAAATGGCTTAGAGATCTTGGGGGAGTCCCTATTATATGTTTCTTGATATGTTTCATCAAATTTTAGTAGTTTTATGTATTCTTTCTTCATTCATTAGTTGTAGTGCTTGGTTGAAGAGAGAGTTGGCATGTGGCGAAAGGAAGTTGACAAGGCAAAAAAAAGGTAGGATCAAGGTAAGGGGGAATTTTTATCATCTTTATAAGGTTTTAATATCATTTTTTTTCTATTTTCACATCCTCAAGATCAGTTGGTAACCACTTTTTCATTATGTCAAGGGAGAGAAGCTTCCTATTGTGAGAGTGCTTAAAGAGAGAGAAGGAATGTGAATTATATATTATTTCATGATGGGTGTTGACATAAATGATAAATGTGGAGATTTTTTGAGATTTTTCAATGATTTCATGGAGGTTTCTAAGTGATTGGATGAATTGTCTTGATATTCTATGTGATAATGACAAAGTATGCATTATGCTTGTCCTAGTATGCCTGAAATAAGCTTGGTTGATCTTTAGTTTTGGCATGGTTAGAGATGTTCAAGGATGAGTATGGTGATTTGATCATGTGAAATGGGTAATATAAAAATTAAATAATGAGTTTAGTACTTGTGTGCATAAGAGGATTTCATCTAGTTGATCATTATTTTCATCTAGACATTTTAGGTCTCGTGGTAGAAAATCTAAGTAGGCAGTTTGTTGACATCACCATTGCCATGTGTGGATGAGTCAGGGAGAGATGGTCATATTTTTGTTATAAAACTTTTACCTATTTTATATGCACTAAATTTTAGTTCATGTTATGAAGTGAACCATAAGATATGTAAGTGCAAAGTTATGTTCCCAAATAATTTGATAGTGTTTTCTCATAGCCAAATTTTACAATGTGGTAAAAAAAGCTGAGTAGGAATTTTGATGTAGTCATATTTTGGATGTGTGGTATTTTAAGAATTAGTTGATCATATGGGTTTATTTAGTTTTATGCCTAGTTTATTTGTACTAAATTTTAGGACATGCGATAAAGTGCATCAAAAGTTATGCATGTGTAAAGTTGACCTTCCAAGTAATTCTTGACATAGTTGGCTCTGTGGTAGAAAAATCTAAGTGAGAATATTAAAAGAATTATATCTTGCACATACAAAGGTTATATGATTATATTTATATATGTTTGGATTATCCTATGTGAGGAGATCATATAGTCCAAACTTTAGATCATGCATCTAAATGCAACAAAAGTTATTGAGGTCTAAAGTTGGCCTTTCAAGGAGATTAAAATGGTTCATACTTAGTTGAATTTTCAAGAGATAAATATCAATACAAAATGAGTATCCAATGGTTCAAAAGTGATCATACATATTGATATATATAATAGTTATTTAACTTTGAGTAGAGGTAAAGATCATGCTTCTTCTAAGATTTGATGGTGAACAAGTGTTCATACTAATCAAGATCAATGATGCATATTGATAAAAATGAGTTCAAAGTGTTCAATTTTTATCATAGATAAATATCAAACTATATACAAGAGATCGATGGAGCATGTTTGTTCTAGGATGGTAGAAAGAAGTGAGATGATGCTAATTGTTCAAAGTTTAGCATTTGGGTAGTGGCACACTATGAGTTAAAGTTTGAAGAAGATATATGGCACATGTTTAATCTGAAGACATGAAGATATGATTTTTAATAAAAGTGACTGAGGTTTAACCATGACTGTTTGCTTTTGAATATTTGAATTTAATAAAGGAAAGACTAGTGTCTAGTTTTTGGGCCATAACCTTTGATCTAGGCAGAATCTTCTCATGCTGTAAAAAGCAAATTTTTAGAGGAATCCAAGGAACATATATAAATATATATTTAAAGATATAAAAGTGTGTAAAATAAAATATATTGAGGTTTAAATTTGACTATGTGTTTGTGCATGTTATGAAAATAACTTGAGAAGGGTGTTTGACTTATGTTTTTTAGTATCTCGATGTTTAAAGGTGAACTAGATATTTGAGTATGTTTTAGACTCCATGAGGACCATATGTGTACATTATGAAGGTTTGAATAATCATATTTAGTATGAAAAAATGGTTATAAGATGACTATGTTTTTATTCATATTGACTATGTGTATAAAGAGGTGTTTAATCTAATTGGGGGTTAGTAGAAGTATGTTATGATGGATGTTGGTAATTAAAAAGGATATATAGATCATGTGGCATGGGTACATGTGTTGGAAAGTGTTCTTATCTTATTATTTTTATCAAATAAGTGTCAAAGAGGTGAATGGGTCATCATAAGACCTAAAAGATGTCTTAGCCAATTCAAAAGTATGTTGTGCTTACGAGTGACCTAATTTAGATGTATTAAGGGTGAAGGAATGTGTTGTGGCCAATAAGAAATATTGTGATATTTCTAATCATGATATATCTATGAATGGTGAAACCAAAAGTGTTGGTTTCTAGAGATTGAAGAAGACATTTTTTATGAGAGACTTGTGAGTAGGTGTTTGAAGCAGAGGCTTATGTAGACTGGTGGAGTATGTGTTAAGATTTTAATAGAGACCTATTAGAGTAGAGTGAAGAATATACATGTGTGATAAGAGCATGTGTTGAATATTATAGAAGATATAGGAAATACATAGGTTAGAGTGATGACTATGTGTATGACCATTTGGTCATATTGTTAGTATTGTGATAGATCTGTTATAGGTTGATAAGCATGAGAAGTGTGGAGTGATCTAAAAGGTGGTTTTTGGATGAATTGTGAGTGTGTGAATAAGTGAAGGAGGTTTTGTTATCATAGGTCCATCATTATGTGTTAAATACATGAGTTCAACTATGGAGGTGTTCATCTCATAGGAGGTCTAAAGGACTTGATCTTCCTTAGGGGTAGTGGCTCCTTGTGAAATAGGTGTTTCCCTAAAGGCCTTTAGTCAAAAGGACTTGGTAAATGTTTTAGATAAAAAGGACTTGAACATCAAGTGGTCAAAAGTAATTGATCATCTTAGGGAATGATGATCCTTATAGAAGTTTTATTTCACTAAATTTTGGTCAAAACGACTTGACCAGTCTCTTGTTTGTAATATCTTATATGACAAGTAGTCCATGTGTTATAGGCTTGAGAGTAGGTTTTATTTTCCATGATGGTTTCCCATAGGAACTATATGTTATGTGTTTTTATCTTGTGTATGCATTGAATGAATGAGCTCTCTTGTTAATGATTGATTGATTAAGTTGATATATGTTGATTGTTTAATAGTTTGAAAGGATTGGAATTGAAATATATGGGCTCACTGATTCACCCCCCTCTTAGTGATTGTACATATAAAAAAATCTTGTTTTTTTACAAAGGATTTAACCCTTTCTAAGTTATTATAAAAATTTCCTTATTTAAATTAGTGGTTTCTAACCCTTCTTTATTTCAGGTTTTGGCCACATTTATATTTAAATTTATTTTCTAACCTTTAAAAAAACCATTTTTTCCATTGGTTAGTAATTAATTTTTAATCCTTAGTTGTTAGTTTTAAATATAACACAATTATTTTTACTAATAATTTGTCATTAGTATCATTTTTTAATCTTAATTCAAATTAGTTTTTTATGAGTAGTGTTTTTTTAAACAAAAAATATATTTTTGTTCTCTTTCTTAGGTATTTTTTTTATCCTTATATTATTTTAAAATAAAACAAAAAACTAATCTTCTTGAGAGATATTTCCAGAGAATTTTATTTGTGTAGGTATACAATTGTTTTCTTCCATTCTTAAGTTACCACTTTGTTAGAATCAACCTTGGGTTTGTATTTTTTTTTCTCTAAGTCACACTTCTCTATCTACTCAATTTTTTTCCTGTACATCTAGTAAGATGCCTTCTCTTAGTATAATGTCACTTTTTTTTCTTTTTTTGGAATTTTTTAAAAGATTATTTTTCCCTCTGTTCATACATCATTCCATACATAGTTGTACAACTTATCTATAGGAATGCTTTACTACTAGAAAATTACCCTTTTTTCTCTTTGTTGGGTGTTTCTATTTGTGATGTTTTTTTCATTTATAAGGCTCTTACCTCTCTAGTTACATCCCTTTGGTGACTAGTATCCTCCTCTATCTATATATTTGAGTTGCTTCTATGTCTATGTTTCCTTGAAGTACCTCTACTCTCAAAATTATATTTCTTTTGCCTCTATAATACCTCTCTCTTTGATGAAGTCTATTTTTAACTTTCTCTCTTTGCTTAGCATATCTCTTCCAACCTATCCACTTAATTTCCCTAGGATACTTCACCACATGCTCTATCCATAAATTATTTTGTATTTTTGGCTCTATAGTACACTCCTTATCGGGTACATTTCTTTATTTAAATTGTATTTTTACTCATCTTTACTATGCAATGTATTCCTTAAAAAAATATAATAAAAATCCTTTATTTTTTTTAGTGTTTCTCTTAAAATTCATGCTTATAAAAATAATTAGAAAAATATCTTATCATTTTCTTACATGTTGCTTCTTTTCCTTTAGATAGACGATTTGATTTTGTTTCATCCTACTTTACATGAATTCAGTTTGGTGTTTTATAATATATAAATCAATCTCCTTTCTTACATTTAATTAAGATTTTTTTATTATTTGGTTTAATTTTTATGTAAAGATTAATTTCTCTAATTATTCCAAGTTTTAAAAAAAAATCAATTCCTTATTTAAAGTTTTTTAAAATGGAAGTCTTTCATTTAAGCTTTAAATCCAAAATTTAGATCTTTTGTTACTATTCTACCTATCAACTTGGGAAAATCAATAAACCATACTTTTTTCATAATTCAAGTATCCTTTTTTTTTACTCCCATTTTTTTTAGTTATTCCTTTTGTATTCCAACAAGTCATCCTTTGGTTTCTTACCCCTCCTATGACTTTCTTGTTTAAGCAATTTTTTTGCCTATTTATTTTTTAGTTATTGAGTGAGATTTCATAACATAATAACTCAATTGTTACCCAAATTTAAACTCACATCTACTAATTACCATTTATGAAAATCACATATTTAATATATTTTCACTTTCAAACATTTGGTATGTATATTAGATAGCACAGAGCCTCTATCAAATACAAAAACTACCTCCACCAAAATTTAAGAGAAATGAGAAGATAAAAATGATGAGGCCTTAAGATTGATTGGTATGGCCATGACCTCCGAATTACATGTATACATTGATGGTTGTTCTCTTTCCTTCACTATTTGTTCTAAACTTAAGTCTATTTATGATCTTGTGAATGAATCTTACAACATTCAAAGTTAGGATCAATTGTTTGATTTAAAGAATAATGATTTCAAAACTATGGATGATTTCTTGATTAAAATTCATTCTTTGCAATCTCAAATAGATGGTTTAAGAATTAAACTTTATAATTTGAATTTAATTCATATTATCATGAAGAAGTGTTTGTCTCAACATTTTTAGTAGTTTATTACTAATATTCATTTACAACTTGCTTTTTCTACTCTATCTTCTATGTTGACATTTAAAATATTTTGTACCTTGTTGCATCAATAAGAATAAAAGTTTATTCAATTTGATAGTTTTAAGACTAATGAACATTATTTTGTTTCTAAACAGCAACATACGAATGGTAAAGAACATACTATGTCCCTTAATACACATGATAACAAAGATTAAAAATCTAACTCTAAACCTAAGAAAAATTTAAAGTGTAATTATTATGACAATAACAATCATGATGAAGATCACTGATTTAAAAAGAAATATGATATTAGAAATAGAAATCTTAAATTCAAAGAGAATGCTAACACTAGTAATAATAAGACTCGAGCAAAAGAAATGTCTAATACTAGAGCTACTTTTACTTATACTTTGCATGCTTTTCTTATTGAATAGATTGTTGATTATTGTGCTACTCAACATATGACATCTAATGTTTAATTATTTACTTATTTAGAACCAGATCTTTCTAACAATAATTTAAGTTTTGAAAATCATGCTTCTTGTAATTTGAAGCCATAGGAAATGTTAAAATCCCTAATGGTGAATTATATGATGTCTTACTTGTTCCTGATTTAAAATTAAATTTAATTTTCATACTTAAATTATGTAAATAAGACTATAAGGTAGAGATCATTAATGATA